>JAFFZH010015723.1:0-76821 GCA_018420115.1 Euura saliciscinereae | reverse complement strand
ATTTTGTTTGTGTACTTGATCCGACTTCCGGTTCAGAAATCGCGATTACTAACTTTGTCAATTTTGAAGATACAACAACGAGCTTTGGAATACAGCTTTCTGATCACGAATCAAAATTTTGGGAATTTTTGGGTTATTTGAACACTATTTCAAAACATACCAGCACTGTGCGATCGTGCCTTACGCAAAAAAGCGATGAGCTTTTTGGCTAAAACCGGCTAGTTGTCTATTGAAACAGTTATAGTGAACACGAAGTACTTTTTTTGCATTGGAACTGCAGTAAAAAAATGAACAAGAAGTACTTTTTGTGATGTATTGAAACAGTCAAAGTCAATAAGAAGCACTTTTTGTGATGTATTGCAACAGTCAAAGTCAACAAGAAGTACTTTTTTCTATTGAAACTGCAGTCAAAGCGAACAAGAAGTACTCTCTGTGTATTGCAACAGTCAAAGTCAACAAGCAGTACTTTTTTGTATTGAAACTGCAGCCAAAGCGAACAAGAAGTGCTTTTTGTCTATTGCAACAGTCAAAGTGATCAAGCAGTACTTTTTTTGCATTGAAACTGCAGTCAAAGATGAAAAAGAAGTACGTTTTGTGAATTGAAACAGTCTAAGCGAACAAAAAGTACTTTTACTGAGAACATTTCAAGTACATAATCCTGCGTTATCTTCTCTAATCTGTTAGATTGAAAAATGATTAATGAACTGAAAGTACTCATGGATAAATAATTGTAAATATGTCCCGTACAAGTTGTGACGAGTGCTTGTCATTTATTATAGTCAAGGAAACGGGAGTGTTTCCGCACTATTTCTAGCACCATTTTGTCTGCTCTGAGTGCGTAGGAGTTTAGTTCGAGTACTTTTATATTCTGTTAATTTTTTATCGTGGGGCCCTGTGTTGCGAACCTCATTAAACCATCAAAAACCTTGACAATCTCGTTAGGAGGATGAAATTGTGCCGGTTTACTTTTCCGCAAGACGCAAGAAAAGTTCTTAGACTTGTTGAAAAAGTGATCAAAGTACACTTTTGGGTTTACGCGCGAGCAGTCGGTGGTGGGTCGAGGGCGAGGAGTCGGTCGGGTCCGGAGGACCCTCAAGATTTCTCCGAGTTTAATATAGTTTTAGGGGTTTTAGGGGTTTAGGGGTTGAGGGGCGGCGGCCTACGAGCCAGGGGTGTAATGGCGTCTTAAACCCAAGGGGCGCCTCGCTTTCACCCTCGGTTCTCGCGATTCCCACCCCCCATCTCTTCGCGATTCACGTGGGGGGGGGGGGGGGGGAGGGGGAGACCGAAGCGAGAAACGAGAAACGCGGAGTTGGTTTCCACTGAAAAATTTAACTCTGAATCTCAACTTCCTGTATAAATAAATGAATCTTTGACCATTTCAACCTGCAAAATCGCACCTGAGCGCTACGCGAGCCTCCGGAATGAGTTCCAGGTGCTGCGTCCACATCGTAATTCAAATTGCTGCATTCGTTTCCGGATGCAGATAACAACTCGAAAGTTACACCTGGTCGAAATTCGGTGAGCGCCACTTTGCCACCAAGTTCTGCGAGCGACGGAAGGAACTCGGTGCTTTCTGGTTCTGCTTTTGCAGCCACAGAGCCATCAGGATTCTCGGCACGCCCGGGTCAAGATTTCCTCCCGAACGGGAATCTCAGCTGCCACACCGACGGGGTGGCGCGCGGCCAAGGGATGCTCCTCTACGGCCTCGTTCCCGAACTCTGATTGGCGGCCAGGGGCGGCTCCGTCCCCCGGTTACCATGGCGACCGCGCTACTCCGGGGGCGAGAGATTCAGCTATGCGAACTATGCCTCCTGGAGCGAGTAGAGGCTGTTAATGGACTCCCTCTGTACCCATTCGGGCAGCTGAATTTTGGCCAGCGGGGGCGCGTGGTCGAGAGATAGCGAGATACCCACATCATGGGATCGAGGGGGATGAACTCCGGCAGGAAAAGAGAGCAGCGGGAGAATCCATAAACAACTCGTTAGCGGAGCCTTCAATCTCTCAGATCGCATCGCCGAGAGTATAGCTCGCCGATTTTTCTCATCGCGTATCCATCCGGTCAACGGTCACCCCGATTTTCGCACGGATTTTCCAAATAATTCAACTACACACGTGCTGTACTATAGGAAATAAAAGCACACTCGTCGACAATTCTTTGACGGTACTCCATTCAATTTCTTGTCACCAGTTCCCATTAAAATCGAGCAAGAAATGGTTGTATCGTTTTTAAGCAGTTCAAGCTGCACCGTGAACACAGAAATTTTCCATTTTGTTCGTATAAATCACTGTAACCGCAGCTGCGATATTGCCGCTCCTGGTTCACATTAAAGATCCGCCATTTTGAATCCGCTAGCCATTGTGGTTCAGTATCACTTGGGTTTCACACTTTTTTTTCACAAGATGTGTGTTTTTGTACCTATATTCGTCAAGAGAGACATTACAAAAATGTCCACAAGTTCACGATTTTTCATTATTTACCGATTTCCTCACCTTCGGCTGCCCCCAGACAAAAATGACCCAGAGACATTTTAAAGCTCTCAAAATTCTCTACAAAAACAGTCCTCACAATTTTCCACGTACAATCGACCGTTCAGGAAATATATAGGCTTGAAAATCAGAGCCTCGCGTCAATACGAAGGGGTTACAAACTCAAAAATTATTCGAAAAGCTGTGATAACTGTAGATCGAAGTCTTAATCATCTGAAAGTAAATCGTAGTACATTCATGTAGAGTCACTAATGTTTCTTTTTTTTTCGTTACAGGTGAAAAACCGCACAAGTGTCAAGTTTGCGGCAAGGCATTTTCCCAGAGCAGCAATCTGATCACACACTCGAGGAAGCACACAGGCTTCAAGCCCTTCGCCTGCGAGCTGTGCGGAAGGGCTTTCCAGCGGAAGGTTGACCTGAGACGGCATCGAGAGACTCAGCACGCTGACCTGGGAGCCACGAGCCACAGACCATCGGTGGGTTCCTTGACCCAAAACGGTCTAGCATCCGCGAATTCGGGTATGATGCAGTAATCGAAGGCAGTAATCCAATTGGACGAGTTTTCAATTTTAGTCTGTATAAAAAGAAAAAAAAAAAAGTAAAAAAAGCTAGTGTTTCAGTAATCCGCGAGAACCTCGTATTCGTTTTCTGAATCAAAATCGATAGACTATCGTAAGAGACAGATGAGAGAACTGGAAAATCAAATTTTCGTTATTGTTCGCTTTTTCTGAAATTTCCATACTGCACCGGAAAACGGGGTAAAGTAATCGGTAATCGTTAATTTTTGGTCTGGATTATTCTGACTGATTACGATTTTACTAATCCTCGCTTGGTATTAATCCGACGTTTTGTTGATTACACGTGCTCGAGTATTGTCAGAGAATTAAATTATTCTCTAAATGATACGATAATCCGTTTTCACCGATCGCGATTAGAATAACGTCTATTTTCCTCATGCGTTTTGCGAACCTATATAAAAAATACACGAAATAATACGTATCGATTTCATCGAGAGTGTAAAATCATTTCTTTGAGAAAATAATTAAACCGTAAAAATTAAACGAAGAGGAAAAAAATATCCACTCCTTATTTTCCACACCCGACTAAATTTCATCCTCTTCCATACTATCCTTATCGCTCTATAAAGCTATATGATAATAGACTTGCAGAAAATAATCAATTCACCGTTCGTTTACTTCTATATCGTCATTCTACTACTTCGACCATGCGTAAATATAAATAAAAAATCAGTCCGAACGAGATTCTGAAAAGTGATCGCGAATAGAAATCTCAGGGGCTTAGCTACGAAACAAATGAAAGATATTCCAATCGATGCGAAGTGAATTAATTTTGTTCAAAATTGAAGAAAAAAAGATTTTGTTTTTTTACGGCATTTTAGTATAAATGGCGTTTCGACAGCTTCACGACTGGGAAAATATATAATTGATAATTGAAAGAAAGATGCGTACACAGAGTTTGATTATTTATGAATTATAACGTATTATAATAGCGCGCGTTATATGGGTATATTATGATGTGAATTTTGCATATCTTCTCGACAGCTGCTGTTGTTTAAATTTAAAAAAAAGGGGGGCATCGCCCAATTTTCACCTGTGACCAACATTGTAAATATTATAATAACTAATACCTACTGTATAATCTTACCTTTATAGCATAAATGAATGAATAAATAATTAAATATAGTAGATAGATAGAACCTCAATTTTCATGGGCTGCTATTATATACCCATATACTGATTATCGGTGGTGTCCAAACAAACAAACAAAAAAAAAAGTCTTGCCAAAAATCTCGCCAAATAATTAATATCCTCATTCCCAACCCCATTCTTCCTCCCCTCATCCAACTTTCTCTATCGCTATATGAAATTTTTATTGTTGTACTATTAATTATTATGTAATTATTGTAATTAGACATCATTATTAATATTATTATCATTATTATTATTATATTATTAATAATAAACGCTGTTACTATTTGTAAAAAAAAATCTGAATTTTGTCAATTGATTCATCCCAGTTGATTCCCTGTTCGAATTGATACAATTTTCAAATGGTGTTTCATCGAGGCAAGAAAAATAAGTATAATTGCAAATATGCCTGTAGAGAAGCGGCATGGCCTAAGAGATACTGATCCAATTACGTTAAATCATTGCCCTAGTTTAATGAATTAATTAATGCTTCCTGTTTTTGGCTGTTGGAAAAGTTTCTAATTGTCAGTTAGCTTCTCATGCTTGTATTTATAGCCGTTAGTCGAGATGAAGACAAAGAGAGAGGCATTCAATCCGAACAAAAATATCGGATGGTCGTATCAGCGTGGCAGCCGTTCGACAAGAGAAATAAACCGACGCACTTCAAATATTTCAGCAAAAATCAATATTCTGTCTTGATTTTTAGAATTCTTCAATCTTTGATTCACTTCATAATAGGATTTCAATTCAAAGTCTCATTGTCAGTTGAAAAGGAATTCGAAGTTCACAAAATTTCTGCATTGGTATTTGGTAGACAGATTATTAAAAATAGAAAACCAAAATGTATTGCACAGATCTAGTTAGTCTTTCTTGATAATCTTGTGAGACGGCTCGATCATATGACTGCAGTGTCTGGTTCAAAATGTTTGAAGTCTCCGGAGTCCCGTGGAGTCCTTGAAGTCAGTTGAAGTTCTTCCGAGTGGTTCACCCCTCAACTGAACCGCTAGCCCTTCACAAGTACCGGGCACTTACGAAGCGGCGTAGTGTTCACCGGTACAAGCGTAAATACTGATGGAGAGCGGGTGGTACATTTGTAACAATCGCACATCATATACTGAGTCTGCAGGGTCGTTTTAATCCGGTATTTTGGGGATGATGTTTGGGGATGGATTTCTGGTGCGCTGCTGCGGCGGACTGCGAAGGACATAACGACACTGACTGCGCGCTGAGCACTATGGGCCGAAAGCAGATTGGACAGTTATTGCATTCTGGGTAAGATTAATTGACATCGGGTTGGGGCGTAGGAGCTCGAAGCTGCGGGAGCTACGCGGCCTATGAACCGGTGGAAACGTTGCCGAAACCCGGACTCTCGGGTTCCCTCATCATAGCATAAGGCACGGGTTACGTGCGCACCGGCTAAGTATGCGCACACACACGAGCGTGTCGCTAGCTGATAGCTCGATGCAGCGCGGTGGAGGAACGGTGATTAACCGATTGCTCCGAAACCAATCCACCCTCGGTAATAGTCGCCGAAGTAATTGAGAGCGTCGTTATTAAACGGCATAAGCTTTGCTATTGCCGACTACTAAACGGCACACATATATCTTCAGGGCCGTATCAATATTTCGTGAAAATTTCAGAGGATCAGAATGTTAGAAATAAAACTTCCGGACAACAAGTTGAATGACGTTCTTTTTTTCTAGGGAATATACATGAAATGTATATTTTTTCCTTTTTTTTGCATCTTATGTGAAGTTCCTGATGAAGGTAAAAAATTACTGGCACACTTATTGAAACGGCAAAGACTGATCCACACGTCCTTTCCATAAAAAATTAAGACATTGAGGGATGAATTCATATCACCCTGGATGAACTTCTTCAATCGACTGTCAAAATATCATTCAGTGGCACAATTGACAATCAAAAAAAAAAAAAAAAAAATTTGTCATCTATAGAATCGACAATAGGATTTTTCAAATAGTCGCGTTGTGGCGAATGAGGAGACTTGAACGAAATAAAAAAGCTTATCTTTTGAAAATTGAGGAGATTATTGCGCTTCAATCGATTGGACACAAGATTTGTATTTGGGTTGGAAATCCTTAAAGGACTGTTTTCACACCCTATTAATTGTCGAAAGACGTTTTCATTCATGTATAATCACGTTGTAATCCCCAAGGAATACTGCATGATAGGAGAATCGAGGATGCCGCGGTCTGAAGAATTGTAAGTGAAAATAAAATGACAAAAAAAAAAAATGATGTAGAACTGATAAATGTCGAGGACTCTGGTTAGCAGTGGTGTGGTTTTTGGCAAGCGCAAATGCAAAGATACAAGCAGCGGTATGCCTATTAAGATATTCACGACCCCTGGAGGGCACCTCGGTCACCCCCGTTTGAAATATGTCCTGGTCTCGAGTCTGACGCGGCTTGGCTGCCACCGGGTGGCTGGTGGGCTACGTGGCATACCTACGACATCGCGTTGGAATATTATTTACAACCGCACTCCACCGCCGCAGACTCGGTAATAACTTTTTCTTACAAGTTATACCGACACACCCTGGTCTACCAGCCCCCGGAGCCGTCAACTTTGGCTAACCGATTTCCTCTTCTGCATGCTCTCATAATTATCCCGAAATTTGTTTTATCGGTCCGCACCGGGCTCACAAACTTTTCTGGAAAATCCAATGACAAAAAATTTCCATTTTTATAGTATGGCACGCAATTTTGTAGCAAGATTACTGCTTTGTTGTCACGTGACATCTTGTTAAGTTCACCACCAGGTAAGCTGTTTACAAATTTGCGATATTAGAATTAGGCTTGAGGGCACTGCGATGCTGATTCGGAACTAATACAATCAGGATATCGTGAGGTCACACTGCGACTTCATAATCTGCACTTTTATTTTTATGGACAATAATCATAATTCTCGTCACGACGGAATTATAATGTGACATGAGTGACAACACTCATCAAAACGTCCCCACACGTGAAAAAGAACTATAAAATGTCAGCAACTATCACCCTTATTACACTAGTTCAGATTTTGCCACAAGATTGCGTAGCTCATTGCGGCAGTATTTCAATAATGTCATATTTCCTGACACTGCAGAATGCAATATTGCGAATGTTGTACAGTGAAAACTCTCCTCAAGGGGTGACCACTGGTGTACGGCACGAAACTGTATCGCAAGATTGCTATAATGTTGCCTGATAATGCTGAAATCTTGCAATGTCCACTTCTAGGCAAGGTGTTTACAATGAAATTGTCATATATTCTCTCAATATTGGAGGAATTCTAATTCTGCTTGCTGCTCTAAATCTTGCTTGAGAGCCAACATAGCATAACATTGTACAGCAATCTTGGTGCAATATGACACGCCTTTAATAGACGATTCATCGGCGTTCCCTTCTGTCTTCAACAAAGTTACTTAATTTTTGCGTTTTCAATCAATTTTGAAAATTCACAACTTTTCTCCATTCATCGACTCCCGAATCATCACACGAGAGAATGTCTTCATCTTTGAAATGTTCATCAAGACATAGCAGCTTAAATTAATGAAAATTGTTCAAAGTTCAACAACTTTCGGATTTATTCGAACCAATGAGGTGTAGTATCAACTCCTCACATTCTCCTCATCCCAAGTAGTCGGTAGTGAGTTAACAAATTTTTCAGGGTCCTGTGAGAGGGCGGATTACGTAAGGGGGTCCTTTTGTTCGACTGTCGTCTTTCCTCGCCTCGATCAGTCTTTACTCTTCAGACATTATTACACGGGTCCAGTCCACGGCTAAGATACTGTCTGACTGATCGCTCGGGCGCGTGCCGCGGCTGCGTCTCCGTCCCCGTCCTTCGAGGTACGAGCTCGAAACTCGATGCTACTCGGTCCTTGGAATGCCATTCATTTTCTTCTTCGACTATTTTGTACTTTCCTCACTTTCTTTCTCCGTCCCCCTTCCGGCAGTCCTGTTTCACGTCCTTATCTCCACCCTTTTTGATGATTCTTTATGTTTTGTATTTCATCTGTCCCCGTTTTCTTGGGCGTGGTACACGCCGCTATTTGTAAAACTCAACCACGGGGACGGAGGACCACCTCTGCCTGTTATTAAAAGCCCACTGACAAATCGATGCTCACACTTTTTTTCTCTAATAACAGTAGAAAACGAGAACTCATTATCCTTATCTCGCTATTCCCCTCGCCTCAGACTGCCTCACTGGCGAACACTTGCAGAATACCATTCCTTTTTTTCTTCTTTTCGAGGGAAGATTAAGTACACGGTCCTTGTATTGAAATGAGGAAGAACTGGAGGGCAAAATTGAAACAGTATATTACACAACTTTTATTCTTTATTTTATGACATTGTAGAGGAAAATATACAAATTGATACAACATGCTTGCAGTGTAATGTGCGTGAAGTAGTCTGTGATAGAACAGTGAACAAAATACAAGCTGCAGCGCACGCGCATATAGTAAATGATCTACTTTCTACCCTAAGGTTTTTCTTCGCGCATGCGCACTCGATGAAATAGCTCAGTCGTTCAGTTGCTCAGCAGCGCCATCGGACGTGAACGATGTCTAAGCTCTTCGCTCAGCGCCCTCAGTGGCCATCCGACGAAGCGAATAGGAGTTCAGGCTCTGTGTCTTTAATAATTCTTTTATACCCTAATAATAACTTATTTGATAACAAAAACAACTCATTATCGTTTCATCAACGCTTTCTCACAGCTTTTGTCTGCTCAGGACGGATCCGAACAAACTCACCCTCTGAATTCAAACTAGTCATTGTTTCATCCGAGCTTACGGTGTGTACCTGTTATGTAAGTATGCGTAATGTGTATATGTATAGTATATCTCTACATAAAAAGGGTATGAAACGTTTGCAGACGCGTCGGTGCTAACGGGATAATTATGAAAATGATTCGCTAGACTGAATATTGCACTAGGTCTGTGTTTATCGTAATTATTGTTATTACAATTGTGTAAAATGTAACACTATTATTATTATTATTATTTTTACTGTTATAACAGTCAGAGCTGGCGTTTATTCTACTAGATACGTTTCATGCAGTTTATTGTACATCAGCTGTCAAATTTCGGTGTAATCCCGGGTAATCCACCTCCTCAAAAATTCCATTACCCTTAGTACTGGTGATAATTGAAAATTGACTTTTTTAATCCTTGACCGCGTTCGCGGCAATCCTGCACACTCGACACTGGCGGTGAGGGTGACTGGGAAATCCCTGATCAACTACGTACCTGTACACGTTATATCATGATACGTCACCCAACGAGAGTTATTTCGCTACTGAATCTTTCGACAAGTCCGAATTAAATTTACAACAACAAAAAATCGTGTGTAAAAAGAAAAAGAAAACAATCGATCACTTTTGATCCTGCTGTAATTTGTTGTAAATAACATAATTGGGAAAGTCTTGACGATATAATTTTCCGTGGAGAGACGGGTAGGTAACCAAGTCAGTAGAGGGCAGATACTATCATGTCATCCTGCGAATAGGTGACGAGTGAATTCTCAAGGGGAGCAATTCATTACTCGTCATGAATAAGTGATTCGGTGATCGGCTCGGAGTGATTATTTCTCTGCTCGACGGTTGTTGGTAGCAATATAAGGTATTTCGTGCCTACATCTACATTCTACGTCCTATGGTCCAGATCGGTTCCTCAGGGCCCCACGTCCGTCCTTCCGTACGTCTTGTCCATCGGCGAAATCGAGCCCTGGAGACAAGGATCCTGCCCATGCCGAGGAGACCAGCTCCCCCGCCCTATCAAGACGACTCTTCGCAATGTATCTCCTTTAGCTGCATCATTGATGATCACCCGGCTTACAGACAGTCTCTCGAGTATATTTCCTTATCGGAAACTAAATTCTATTCCGATTCCATTAATTCCTGAGTCCACCACCGCGGGAGACGACGACCCTCCGTGGTTAGTTATAACCTTTTCGTACAAACCGTACGCAGAAATAATCCCCAAATAACAAATTTCGAAACTTTATAGAATCATAATCTCACATTGTGAAGACTAAAAATCATTTTTTTACAGGACAGACGTGACAAAGTCACTTTTGACCCCGCTCTACTCGACACGGCCAGCTTCCGAGGTGCTGTAAAAAGTCTTTTTACGGCCGCCGTCATGCGCAGCTTGCGAGTCTTGAGGCGCAGTACGACTCGTGCTGGAAGCATAACCTCGCCCAAAAACAGTTACTTTGCGATGAATGGCGCATAAATAACTGTTTCTTCTCTTCGTAGCGTTTTTATGAGAGTCACTTGAAGCTTTATTGAAAAAGGTTCATCCAGGGTCATATACCTCGATGCTTTGGGAAACGACGTGTAAGAAAGTCGTCTTAGCAGTTATATCTGTACAGCAAGTATTCGAGGGTATAAAATAGAGTGGGCGTAATACAGAGGGCTGTAATTCGATTTAAAACGTCGCGTGAGCACCGGGAAATGGTAATACGGTTCGGCACCCGGACTATCCCTACTTTATGCGAAACTATACCGCGGGTACATCGGAGTGGATATACAGAGGCAACAATTTAAGTATTCCATGCGTCGTCGTCGAACCTCGAGTGAGTTTCAGGGGCCGATGTTTAGAGGTCGCGGGGGTCGGGGTCGGGCCGATATCGGGACCGGCAGGACCGATACGGGGACAAGTCGATGGGTAATCATATAAAGCGAAGAGCGGCGCGGCATCAACTTTTGATCCGCGATGTCTCTCGCGGGGGTGGGGGCTGGGGCCACTGGGTTCTCCCATCGACAGGGGTGGCTGTAGGTATTCAAACGACGAGTCTAACTTGATCTAGTAAGCGTCGCTCCCTTGGGCTCCCAGGGGTGTCCTCTTGCGCCTCGACTACGCAACCGTCCGCTCATACAGGGTGTCCCATTTCCATTCGTAGGCTCCATACCTGCACTGTTATCTCTGTGTGTCGGTGGGTCTTTTGGAATCCGATACAATCTCGTAGTGGCCCTTGTTTATTTTTCTTTTCACATCGTTTTTTATGGAGGAGGGTGTTTTA
The DNA here is from genome assembly GCA_018420115.1 of Euura saliciscinereae. Lineage (NCBI taxonomy): Eukaryota > Metazoa > Arthropoda > Insecta > Hymenoptera > Tenthredinidae > Euura > Euura saliciscinereae. Next base: position 65,595 of record JAFFZH010015723.1, on the reverse strand, counting down.
TTCCTGTTCGTCTACAGGTACAAAATACTTTGAGAGTGAGCCTAATAGTTTTAGTAAATTCTCGACAGTCACCATTTGCAGTACGGAATAAGCAGAGAAACGACCCTTAGATGAGCTTGATTGCACCCTTGAGTGTTTCCTTGAATTTCAAATGAGTCGTCAATATTTTTTACTGGAATTTAACTGAAAGGGTCTTCAGCAGAAAAAAAAGAAGTATTTTCACCGAGGAAAAACAGTCTCAAGACAGTCTGCAGAGTCTACTGAAAATTGATGAGAGTCTCACATCTGAGCGAGTTGCAGGTTACAGATTCTAGAAAACAGAAATTAGTGTTGCTATTCAAGGTACATACTTACATCGAGTCCTTAAGTGTGTTCAACATTAATTAATCAAATTAGCGTCAGGCCCAAAAGTGAGAAAGCAATCGAATGAAAACGATGATACGGATTTGGTATGCATAGAGAGGACTTTTTTTGGCATGTTGGGAAGTTCTGATACAAACAACCGTTACTGAAAGCGATCCTGATGAATCCTTACTTCAAGATTCCTTCAGGATTCAATTGGAAGTCTGACTGATTACAATGTCTCAAGAACTTACGAAAATATCAATTACCAACTACAATCATCGCGAAACTCATTATTTTAGCCGGGGATAGTTCCGATTTTTTAACAGGATCACAATCTGTGATCACTACCTATCGTGAATTTATTTGTTACAAGAGCTTTGACTCTTTTCTTCCTTTATATTGAATCGCATTATCACGATTCCCTAATTCTTTCATTTTTCTCTGTTTGTTACCTTCAGATCTCACACTTGAAATAATGAACCAATAATTCCTGCGATAATATCAGAAACATTTCCGCACCGAACGTATTCTTGAATTGTATATTCTTCCGGGAGAAGGAGCGATAGAAGTGTGATCATTTCTGTTCAATTTACCTTCTGGTGAGAATTGATCTGAATTTTTTTCACAATTTTGCAGTCACAATCCAGAAAGAGACAAAAATACTCATAAGATTTTGAAAGGATTGCTCTTTTTATCCAAAAACCTCATTCCCCCTCCGCTGCAATATGAATTTCAGCTTCTGCTCGAGCTAAATAATCATCTACCAGATCAGTTTGAGGTAATCATACTATTTTTTTTTCTTTTCATCAAGCCACCATTCAGGTACCATAAAGGCGAACTGCAGCATTCATGACTGAAACCCGAAAGTCGACCTCAAAACACATTCAGAATAGAGTATCTTAATTTTTTTTCTCACTTTGTTGCCTTTCATTCTATCATCAAATCAAGGAAACTACCTAAAAATAACAATAATTTTTTCTATTAATCTCCTCTTCGTTCTCAAAGCTCACATAGCAAAGGTTTTTCGCAATATTTGTTCTGTCGATGAACTGCGTACAATATCAAAACCGATAGAATAAAAATTCCAGAAAATTATTTCTTAATGTTATTCATTGATATTCTGACTCCTCTCAAAGTTGCAAAGGCACCTTGGAGGAGATTAAAACGGTACACCCTGTACAAAGTAGCGCGAGGTTTCGCGGGGGAGGGGGGAAGGGGGGAGGGTATCCTCCTCAGCGCCCTATACTCAGTGGCGCGCCTTCCTCCTCACCGCCCGCCCTTCAATTCCAATTGAATTTGCATCGCGTCTCCGCTCCGTTCAGCTCAGCACAGCTCAGCACAGCTCCAGCTCACCGGTAGAAGAGCTTTGGTAGAAATGGTTACCGAGCTGTGGGGTCGGGCGGGTTTCATGACTCCCGCGAGAACGACAATAACGTATCAAATGCCGCCTCCAATATTACGCCAGAAGACTTTTTTTAGGCCGCACACGGTTCGCCCCCTGACCAGGCGTACTCGCGGACAACTCTTCGCCCTCTACACGGTGAACGTAACGAAATATGTTCTCCTATTCATTACTATAGCCACAATCCTACATGCAGTCATATTGTAGAGACCTGAGACTATGCAGCGGATTAAAAAAATTCAAGCTTCCGACCCTTAGAGAAAAGTACCATTGGACATCCAATAGTATTTTTCTACAAGAGGAGAACTCGATATTTTGTTGATGTAGATTTTTCGTAAGCAAAGAGATAATGGAATCAGTACTTTGGACTCTATTTTGTAAGGAAACTATGCGATGAGTTGAAAATTGTAAGGGTTCTACAATATTATACAGAGGACTGAAAATAGCCATGGGTATGAACTAATCATCTGAGAGCAAAATCCTTCAAGATCATTTTTTTTTTTTTTGTGTACCTACGACTAAAGCATGGAACTTTGGTTTGATAAAAATTGTTGGATTTACACACGAAAGTGACCGTTCTTCACTTTTCGACTTCTGCGAGAAAAATGCTTTTGAAAGGACATTTGTGTGCAACTTTCACAATTTTCATCCAAATTTCAATAAAGTCCCATGACATCCGGCGAGGTCTTATAAAGTCCCTTCAAATCTTTCGAAATACTCGGAATCTCTAAAGCCCTTAGGAAGTCCCATGAAGTTTCATGAAATTCCTGTAAAGTATTTTGAAGAATGATGAAGTTCGTTAAATTTCTACAGTCCCATGAAATCCTTTGAAGTGTTGCAAATCTCTGACGCCCCGAAAAATCGGATTCTTGAAGTCTTGGGCGCGTTATTATTTACCCCTCAATTTTCGATAGAATTTCGTAGAAAGCTGCGAGTCCGTGAGTTTTTTTTCTTTTTTAATTTTTTTTTTTAATTAGGAAAAAAAAGGTAAGGCTTAGGGTGACCTATTAGCCTAGTCTCAATACAAAACAAAAAAATATAAAATACAAAATATAACTATTCATAATAAGGTACGATATGAAGATATAGTATACATATACATATAAAGGCAGTGGTGGAGCTTTCGTTTTGAGAGTTGCGAGTCCGTGAGAGGATTGAACCGTGAGTGGCGTCATCTGTGGGCGTTGAGAATCTTCATGGCTTCCTTACCATAAAATGGCAAGGCATGGCATACAATAAATTTTTTTATTTAAATTGGCAATTTTCTTTGATAACGGGAATGTGAAGCCACCGACACACAGTTATCTAGGGGTGCCGTTGAATCCTGTGAAAAATATCATTTCAATGAACCGTCGGTTTTGTGGCTCGCTGTAAAAATACTGCATTACCGATTGAAAAGTGCATAACTGTTTTTAAAAAAAAATTTATTCGAGAATACTATCGCCTTGATGATTCGAATTCGGATAGTGTCATCCGCTAATGCTACAAAAAATGATGGGAATCTGTAATACCGACATTGGGTACACTCGTACCAGTTGAGCTTCCTTACTAACGGTCGGTAGTGGAGTCGGTGGCGGGATTGTCAGGCGGGCCGTGGTTAAATTCAGTGAATGATGTAAGTTGAATTGCATAGCGTCCGGGGTCACGCGCTTTGTGAAATTTTACGAAGCTCTTTGATCAATGAAATGAATGCGGGGCGGGCTTTTAAATTACCTCAACGAAGAGTAACGGTTTATTATTCCTATATTCATGGCAGAGTGGCAGTCGCTAATGAATATTAGTCGTCATCCTCGAAACCGCTAACTGAGAATCTTTTCATCTAGTTGAATGCTGATCATATCAATTGACTATCGAGGTATGAACTCTGCGCTCTTAACTACCATCCGCGTGTCGTCATCGACAGAAACAGAAAAAATCTCACGATCGACCCTGACGATTTTTGCGTCGTTCTCCTTTTCTGCGAAGTACGTCGTATCACGGCGGATAAATTTGCACAATGAATTCATACAGGTATCGCGGAGCAGGATAAAGGATCTGAGGAGGTCTCAATGCGCCTTATCTCTTGGAATATTGATCGCCACTGAGCCTTTCACGTATCGTTTTTTTATACGATCGCAATGCATAACCCATATGTCATGAACACCACGGCGTAACTCGACCTCTGCATAAATATTTTAGCACGTTTTGCTGATTAAGACACACATGCAGACTTCTCAGCTCCGGTTTACGATGACATCACTGCACCTCGTCCCAACTACGTAGGTAGACTACACCTATCATCGGCAACGAAATATTTTCTCTTTTCTGATTCTCGCTCATAAAAAATTCTCCCATGTTCCCAAAGATTCAACCACCTCACTAAATCAATTCGCAAATTCCTCTCGTTTCTAAATCCTGAGCGAAATAAAAACATCGCCAACACAAGTTGTCGCAACATTTATGCTAAACATTCGGCGTCTCGCTACTTGATTGGTTTTCGGTGTCGCCTTCCGCGTGTGTGCACCAACGGTGCTGTCCTCGTCTCTGTATCTAGCATACCGTGCATACACGATACACACTGTTTGCTCTATCGCCTCTCCTTCTCTCTCGTTTTATCTGGCACCGAGGCACCCGACGCAAGTCCCCCACCCCTTAGGCCTTCCCCACTCCGTCAACGTGTCTCTCACTTTCTCTCTCCTTCTCAGTGGTTTCCCTATAGGTACATTCCTCCAGTCACTCTCCGGAGGCTACGATCCTCTAATCCTTCGGCCCGTTTACGCGCTCACTCACTTCAGTCAGTGTCGCATTATGCTTCGGTATAAACACAGTGCACCGCGACCTACCGCTTAGCGGTGGTAGCCCGCCAGTCAACAAGTGTGTCCGGGTGCAGTCGGTCCCTCAAAACCGATTACGGAAAAAACCGGCGAAATTTAAGATGGGAAAAACCGCCAGCAAGCTAAAGTCTCGTCGGAGCCAAAGTCAGTCGCTGATTCAACTATCATTATTATAATTATTTTTTATTGAAAAAATGCGAGGAATCTGTTATTCATGACGCAAAGTTGTATCGGAATAGGTTCAGGTAGCCCGTATCGTAGTTAGATAGTGACGCGAATAGAAAGGTAAGTTATGCGTCGTCGGTCCGCGTTATCTCCGTCCACATTCGAAGCCTTATCAGTACGCGTTTCGTTACGTACATACGTGTGCATGCGGCCTTTATTGAGCTGTATTGCAGCCAGATGTTGGCTAGAAGGACGTATAACGACGAACGTGAAAAAACCTCATATCCGTATTATCGCTTCACGATTCGTAGATTTCGGGTACCGTTTGTTCAGTCTCAAAGTAAAAGACCGATTGCACGTTTCAGTTTCGCAAAAAATTCCTCAATGCTCATCGGGTTTATTGAGTTTCTCCGAACAAGAAGATCGCTAAACAAAAACAACTGCGATATTGTTGTGTCATGTTACACAAATACCCGAGCGCGTTACGAAACTCGTCCTCCTGCACCGTCGTTGTTTAAGTTATGCTAATTTCATTCTCTTATACGTAAGAACGTCTCCTGATTGTAGATGTTCTATTAACGGAACGCCGATTGTTTTTTCCTTTTTTCACTCGTCGTCGTTCAAAATGCGCGATACTTTGTCGTTGACTCTCTTCTTATTTGCGGATTGGCGCAGGTATAGCATGGAGCTTCCGGTTCCCGTCGATGGGTACCCTGCAGAATCTCAGTGCCAGTGGTCGACGAAGAAAACGAGACGTATCGACGATCGACAGGGCCGCGAAATTCGGGAATCATCAACGGCATACGATACACCTACAACCGGAGCCTCTCCTCGTTGTAACACCTCCGTCGCCCTGCCAGACCAGGGAGAACTCCTGGTTAGTACTCTTCAAAGTTCGATCTTCTACTTTTCAGCCGGTCAAAGATCATCACGAGATGCTATTCGCTCCTAAATCGCATTGAAATCGGACAAAATCACTTAGAAATTACTGGAAACCAGTTGAATCTCTTCGAAAGCACTTCGATACTTCGTCTCGCGCTTAAGCAGGGACGACCAACGCTATGACCACCATTTTCCTTTCATTGATTAAGTAATTTGACCCCTGAAGGGGTGCCATACTTGCAGAAAATGAGACGCCAATTTTTGGCACCAGCTCAGGTCTATAGCTTATACGTGCACCGAAACGCACATAAGGCCACCAGTGACGAAATGTCGAGATTCGAGTGGGAACGGAATTAGTACTGAATGGAAGAGATTTCCTTAGCGCTCAAAGAGTAGGCGTACCATTTCGTGTGTCTAAACGCACAAGGACGTGAGCGCCGTCATACGACTTTTTGCTGTTCGTAACGGCAAAGGGTCGTATATATTTTTGTCAAATCGTATTTAGGGTAGAAACACGAAGATTCGTTCATGAACGTTGAGATTTGATACTAGGTCAATTAAAAGTAGAAGTTCGTATGTACTGATGAACACGACCTTTCAGTCGTAACTTCGCAGCCGCAAATGGTTTTTCGTAACACCTGCATGGGAAGTTCGACTCCGCGCACTGTAGAGGGTGCGCGAAATGGCTGATTCCCTTACCGGCCGAGAGCAGTGCCGGAATGTGGACATTCCTGCACTCCGTGCCGGAATTTCCACATTCCGGCACTGTCCTCGGTCGGTAAGGGGATCAGCTATCTCGCACATTCTCCATATCTTTCCTTTCTTTCCACCCGAATCCTTTCTCCTTTCTCCATATCTTTCCTTTCTTTCCACCCTTTCCTGACTTTCCATATCAGGTTTCATACAAAAAACAGGATGTGGATCTCGTGCGGGCTGGCGATTCCTAACTCGTGTGAATGCCGACACTCGCCTTCGGCTCGTTCGGCATACCTCACACTCATCCGGAATCGCCGACTTCCCGCACTCGATGCACAATATACTATTCATTCATCAAATAAGGTCGTATCTTCAAAAAAAAAAAAAAAAAAAAAAAAAAGATTACGATTTTCTCTTCTTTATTTAACTGCCAATATCGTTTTATTATCGTCAACTTATATTCGCGTTTCAGGTGTTTTTTATGACTTTGTCATTGAGGAGTCATACAAAAAATGGCGGTTATGACGTTCTGTCTTTACCTTCTTTTTATCTTCCTTAAAAAATTGTAATGAAAGGATGACGTATTCGCCCAACATACGGCTTTTTTGCACGTACATTTTTCGATCTCGTAATTTCAATTGACACATGCGTTTTGACCATTTTAGGAGCGGATGCCGCGAGAAAAAAATGATACGACCTTTTACCACCATAATCGCGTTTTGGCGCTCACGACCTGATACCATTAGACACGCGATTTGCTGCTACTGTACTATTTGTGATCACCCAAAAAAACATTCCATGCTGAGAATTCAAACTGGCCTTAGATCATCAGCTAAATAGTGAGAATATCACGTAAAGCGGAGTGGCCAATAATTGAATATGTGAAGCACTCAATTGTTTCAAAATTGTCAATCAAAACACTGTTTCACCATTTATGAGCATTACCTTCATATACATATACACTTAATAATAGATATCGCCACAAGTGGTTCAAGTCGGTGGTCATAAACGGCAACAAGGTGGCAAAGAATGGTACGTTTACTCCATGCAAATGCGAACTACCGTATCCATATGTCGGATTTTTCCTTACGGTAATCTCCAATTCTATTGGAACTTTAACTCTAGACCAAGAACACCTCATGTAAAACAAGCGGGTTTGGGCTGACTATGAGCCGCAGCCTTTGAACTTTCCGTTATTTATTTTGTTTACAGCTATTTTGAATTTTGCAAATCTGACTTCAGATTCTTGATCAGCGGTTCGCAAAACCTTCGAGTACAAATTTTCTTAAGATTCAGAATGTTTTCAGTGTTTTTCCCAGCAAATTGGATCCGCCATTGTGAATTTTGCAAATCTGATTTCAGATGCGTGATTAATGACCCAAAGAAGTTCGAGAACCAATTTTGATCAGAACCCAAATGTTTTTAGTTTTTTTTTTTAGAATATCGAATACGCTAAATCACAATTTTGCAAAACTGACTTCAGATGCGTGATCAGCGACGCAAAAACCGACATGGTACCAAATTTCATTAAAATCCGTTGATCTGTTCTCAAGATATCGTCATTTTACTGTATTTTTTTAATAATTTTGTTATTTAAATAATTCGAAAAGTACTGAACCGATCAAAGCCAAATTCTATTCAGTTCTAAGTTGAGAAAAACCGCGTCAATTGAGCTGAATTCGATCAGAATCCGCTGACTCGTTCTCGAGATATCGCGGGGAGAAAAATTTGGTCGTACACATAGACACACCCAGCCGTCAAACTCAAAATAGTCGGAGATTATTCTGTGGACCTCGAAACGTGGAGATCCATTGAAAACTTGATGATTACAACGACAAAAGTGATTTCGATCATAGATTGCATAGATCAATGAAAAATTTGACTTATATAAAATTATGCCTCTGGCCCCGGCCGTGGGTGAATGTCCCCAAAACGCGTAACGCGCGCAAGGAGCTACCAACAGCTGTTTCAAGTTTTATCCCCATGCAACCCCGTGGGATACGGTTCAGTCGAAGCGTGGCGATAATCCTGCGAGCGGGGTAGAAAATCGTGTAGTAAAAAGCCCGATAGCGTACCGCGCGCATGCGCTCCTGTCATCCCCCGTGGTACCGCCCTGCGCGCTAGCGCGGCTCGTTCTCGGTTCTCCTCAGATCAATAAGTCTGGTCAAAAGTCTGGGTAGTCAGAGTACCTACATTCCACGTCTCAGCCATGGGGACAGGACCGGGCTGCGTTAGCTAGGGTACAATCGGGCCGGGGCCGGGGTGAACCTCAGTCGAGTCAATGTCACGCCGTGTGGATGCTGCACGTGCACTCCGCGCTCCACGGACCGACCGGATTCGTGAGGCGTTTACACCGCGCTCGTGTGTCTCGGGAATAAAATCGGGACGAGCATCGTCAAGCGCTGAAGATACTTCCGTTCGGTTATCGACTGTCAAATGAATTACCCGCGTCTTCGAGCCTCGATATCCTCGGGAAAAAATCTCCTCGTCTGGCTGTTTCCTTGAGCGACTCACTCCTTTAGTCAATTGGGGCTAACGCGCTCAATTGGTCAACTGGCACGTGGTCTGCTGGGCGAAGATACGCGACTCGGTGTCTGCCACGCGGGACCGCGAATATACATATATATGTAAATCACGTATTTACAGGCAGGAAAATTACTACGGGAAAGACGATAACCCGCAGGACTGCGCATGTCCTCAGCTAAGCATCTCTGGATCATCGTCAAAACACAACGAGGGAAGAAATCGCCGGGCGAGTTTAGAAATGGTGAGTCAAATAAGACATTTTTTATAGAAAAGTAGAAACGGAACAACAAGAAAAAAAATTCCGTTTTTGTGACGAAGACAGTCTGAAGCAACCAAACATACATTTTGTTTTTATTCAACGATATGATTATTCTGAGTATCTGAATTCTGTGATTGGGTCCTTTGGTCTCTCTTGGTGTCATGGTGGGATAAAGAAATGGTCGGTTTCGTCATAAAAGCTTTGGGTAAACAATGAGTAATCGCAGCACGGGTGAAAGAGGGTTGAAAAAAATCGATCAACGACCGTCAACTTTGCTACACAGGCACCACAGCCTCTTGTTGGGCGTTCCCCTATGATGAAAAAAAGGCAATACAACGACGATGAGAGACGAATTCATGCGGTGTGCTATTCATAGTTTGTTTTACGATTCATGTGACTGCGAGCTGATGGGTACTTTTCAGGCGGTAAATCAAAGACGATGACGAGTTTCGTCATATTCACTTCTCTCCGCACTCTGTGTTTATGTATAATTGTATAATAAATCAGACGCCGGAGGTCGTTTTATTCTGTTAGATTCAATAAAAGACGATTTGAACCCCGAGTGTGATTAGTAATGTGAAAGGTTGATAAACCAGTCGAAATTGCATATCGATTGACGTGCAAGATTCAGAATAAGCCTTATGCTCGATTTCTTCAGCGCTAATCAAACTTCATCCTTCAGTTAAATGCTCTGACAGCCGATAAGACGACTGGAAATCTCGAGATAAACTTAACTGCCAGATAATTGGATGTATAAATGCAAGTTGAAACACCCGGATCGATTTCCTCAATTCAGAGTTATAATGACGTCAAGCAATTCGACGTATTCAATTACGAGGTTCCATTCTCAGGATCGGTTGGGGCAGGGTCAATTGCTCGTGCAACAGATTTCATCTCTTATTGATTGTCACGAACGACCTTCATCAGGGCGTATCTGAACTCCATAAGTACACCACGTACTGTACACAACAGATGTAGATATCAGCACGTTACAGCTGCAGATTTCACTTTAAAATCAGTTATCTTGCACACATTTTTACGCTGAAAGCGGATAGTCACGGGACTTCCGGTATACATACCTACGCGGATAGTAGACAGAGCTGCATCGCCCGATGAGGTATCTATTTTAGTGCACCGGGCGAGACAAGGCTTAATTCTTTTCTTTAGAGTTCCTGCCCTTCTGATTCTCTCGTTATCTATTTCTGGCGGCTAATCGGCTCCCGCATGTATTCACAAGAACTTTGCCCATAGACCACTTCAAATTCGTGAAAATACTTTCTAAAAAGATATTGAGAAGAATTTGTGGTTTGCTAGACCGCATGACCACTGTCCACCGAATCACTTGACAACGAAGACTCTAAACCTCAGACTTCCGGTTGTATCACTCATCGCACGTTCCATTGCTGTTTGAATTCCTCGAGTTAATTATCGCTTCCAACTATCCAACTATGTATGTACTTCAGTGGCAGATAATTTCTGTGTACGTGGAAAGTAATTTGTCGCAGTTGTCGTTCAAATCGGTGATAACGAGACGGATATTGATTTTTGGAATTCCTATTCGACGGTTATCTTGACGGCTTTGTTTGACCTTTTCCCCCACAGGAACAGCCGGAGGAGACCGCTCGGCGCCTCCTGGAGCGAGAACTCCGACTTCTGGATCCGCGTGACCTTCGCTCTCATGCCTGGTACCACGGAAGTACACTGCGGGGCGGTCGCCGCGGTGCGGAAATGGAAGTGCCAAACGAGGGCGACTTCCTGGTCCGCGATTGCGCCTCCCAACCAGGAAACTACGTACTCACTGTCCGCTGCAAAGGACAGCCATTGCACTTTGTCATCAACAGGGTGAGATAATTTATTCACTGATGTTATGATCACCGTGATCTGCGAAATTGGCACTCCAAATAATTTCGTAGAGCAATTCACCCGCGACAGGTCTCGAATAGATCCTTGAAATTTTTTATTGATCCTTCCTGGACGACCGCGAAACGACGTCATAAAAAAGCTTGTTTTTCTTCCATCAGGTCGTCCTGCAGCCCGATACGGTCTACGAGCGAGCACAGTACCAGTTCGAAGATGAGGCCTTTGACACTGTAGCCGACCTGATAACGTTCTACGTGGGAAGCGGTCGTCCGGTGAGCCACGCGAGCGGAGCTCGAATCGTGAACCCCAGACCACGCTCGGTGCCGTTGTCTTGTGCTCCTTCTGGTAGCCAGCACTGCTCAAGTCCCTCGTCGTCGTCGCTCTCGGCAGGATCACCGCCCCGGTTGCCCAGGAAGCAGCAGCGCAGTCACTCACTCACGCCGCAACAGCACAGCGCCGATCATCAGGGCTTCTCACCGCAGGGTTCAGCCAGCACTCTTCCGAGAGTACCACCGAACCCCGCGCCCCACTCGTCGTCGTCATCCTCCCTTTCTTTGGGGAGGCAAAAGATCACCAGGGTCATTTCTGACCCGGCCCTTCAACACCAGCAGCTTCCGATCAGCGCCAATAACCAGCTCGGTGGAGTGTTGGCGCCGCCAAAGCCTCCCAGGGTTCCCTACGCGGTGGCCCAGCCCCCGAATCAACATCATCAGCAAGGATATCAACATCATCATCAGCATCAGCATCCCCAGGTCTACCAGGCCTCTGGGAGCGACAGTGGAAACGGTTCGGGTGACAGCGAATTCGAGATGAATAATTCGGGCAACGGTCAGCCCGCGCCTCCAGCCGTGAAGGGGGTTATCATCCGGAGTCCGTACGCCCTGGCTGAGGGAAACGCGGGCAACGGAGGGGAGTACGAGCTCTCTGCCGAGGAGCACCTCGTCGTGGCTGCTCCCTCCTTGGAGATATCAACGTTCCTGGATTTGGAAGGGTTCGCGACGCTCCTCCTCCCCGCCGGAGAACATCGGCCTCTTGATGCCACGGCTCTGCGAGGCGTCTCGGGGATGCTGCACGATTCTGCGCCGCGTGTGCTCGCGACCCACCTGACTCGAGTCGATTTGGAGATCGCTCTAAGCCCGGGAAGCGGGGGCAGAAGTGGCCTCAGCGGGATCGAGCTCGCGACCCTTCCACACGGTCGACAGGCGCGCCTTGATCTGATCGAGCGATCGGAGTGCCTGAAGCTTCTGGTCGCGGTGACGATACTCGCCGGTGCAACGACTATCGAGAGGGCCGCGACCATTTCGAAGTGGATCAAGGTCGCCGTGGACACGAAGACTGCCTTGGGGAATCTCTACGGGTTCTGCGGCGTCATGCTGGGTCTCTGCCTGCCGCAGATACAGCGTCTTGCGAACACGTGGCATCTGCTTCGCCAGAAATATACCGACGAGGCTTTCAGCTTTGAGGCGAAACTCAGACCCACTCTCAGAGCCATGAACGAGTGCGCCAACCCCCAGGCTCCAAACACCACGCTTCCTCACCTTCTCCCCATCGCGCTCCTCGGCGAACGCGGCCCCGAGGATATTCTAGGTGACTATCAGAGTACTTCTTCGGCTTCAGTGGCTTCCACTCACGATTTTGAACTCTGTGAATAATCGTATTGTTTGCAGGAACAGCGTCGCCTTCGGGTCTGACTGGGGCTATTCTGTCCCCGTGGGAGAGTTCGGCCGCAGATTGCGGGCTGTCCATCGTCTGGGCGCATCTCGAGTCCGCGAGGAAGCTGGCTGAGAGCCTGCCGCTCTACCGCAGAAACGCGGAAATAGCCTTGGAAGGGTGCAGGAACGACGAACTCCTTTCCGACGCCTTCAGGACCGAATTCCATATGAAGTTCCTGTGGGGTAGTCGCGGCGCCGCGGTTGCCCCCGAGGAACGACACCTCAAATTCACCCAAGTCCTCGATGCCATGTACGATAAATGTGCAGCGACAGAAACGTCGTCTTAATCAACAAGGTGTTACTCGGTCCCTGATTCTTTTCTTTTGCTTATGTACATCGCGTAATCCTAGACTATATAGTATTCGAGGGACGAGGATGAGGACGAGGACACGAAACACGTCGAAATTCCAAACCTATTTAACAACCCTGCCCAAGACAATACCACAAACGACAAATTTAGGTATTAATAATAATTAGTATTCGTTTGTGTATGTTACGTACTTAATTAGATAAACTTGTATATTATCACCAAAGCAATTGTACACATGTGATTGTTAATTGTTCGTATACATATTATACATATGACGATGACGATATTGACTTAGTCATTCCTCACCGAGGTGCCATTCCCCTTTATTTGTTTTTACGGCACAGGCATTAAAAAGTCACTTTTCGACGCCTGTTTTCGTTCCGGCAAGTGGCACTTTATACCGCTAAGTTCAAAGTTGCGGTATAAAGGCTTTATTCCGCAACTTTGATGCGCAGTTCGAAGTGGGCATGTCAAAGTTGCGGAATAAAGTCTTTATACCGCAGGTTAACCCCTCTCTACTACCTTTTACAGCAGCTCCTATACGCAGTTCTTGCGGAACTCAACTGGCGTCAAAGTGACTATTAATGCCTTTTCCGTAAAAATATTGTATGGGGCGTGCGCAGAAAGTAACTGTTCAGCAAGATTATGTTTTAGTACTCGCCGTTGCTTTACAAGGCTCGCCTTCGGCTCGCCAGGTAAAACCAACGGCTCGTACGAAAAACATAACCTTGCCGAATAAAGAGTCACTTTCTGCGCATGCCACGTAAATATCTATTATTCACATCGCATCGATGTTCGTATTACCGGTAATGACACGAAATCGCAGGCGTCAGAGACTCTATCATATTTTCATATCATAATGACTCGTAATCTTATTATATCTAAATTCCAACTTCGCGGGCTATATTTACGTGGGTGTGATCCGAGTGCTGCTCTATCAATAAAGTAGAACTCTGTTGAGATTGGCCGGTAAAAAGATTATGGCGAGAGTATTGTCTGTTTGAAAAACTGCGTAGCAGCCCAGGATTATTCAATGGATACGTCACCGCCGGATCTAGTATGTTAACAATTTTCTTCATTGTCGATGATTAGCGCTAACGAATACTGTATTTCTTTTCAATCATCGTTCTAGAACGAAGGAGTAATATGGAGAGCCAGCCGCGCTATTGCGCTTGACCCCAATTCGCGGCGGTAAAAAAAACGCATAGGCTGTACGCAAAACCGCGCTCTCGTCGGTGTCGCTATCAAATCCCATAAGTTATGCATGCTGCAAAGTATAGAGACACCGATAGCAACGCCGCCCTAGCGGCGGACTACTACACTAAATCGGCCGCCGCGAATTGGGATCCGAAATGACAGTCGATCGTGGGCAAGCTGGTCCTTCATGTATAAATTACTTCTAGTGCTCGCCGAACCATTATATTAGCCATCGCGTGAAGTAAGGTTATGAGTATCAGAGTATACAATGACCACGTTAACAGCCCTTCCACTGGTCTCGCGAATTTCCAGCCGAGTAATTCGGGTTCTAGGCTGTAACCCGGGGCCCATGACTCTGCAGGGTACTAACACTTACATCATAGGGACGGGGAGAAGGTGATTACTGACCGATGTCCTACGGGAATGAGGAGAACGAAGTTTTGTCAAATTTTCAGACGTATTCTGATTGACTCCGGCGACAAAGACACGGCGGATGAATACACTAAACTGCTAGCCGAAGTGTTGACTTCCGAAAAAGCAACGTTGGAACACCTTCTGCTTACTCACTGGCACCACGATCATATCGGAGGAGTTTTGGCGGTAAATCAACTAACGGAAGACAAAAATTTGTTCGAAAAATCTCCGAGGGTCTGGAAGCTGCCCAGGTCTGCCGAGGACCAGGATATCAGCGAGGAAGAACGTCTGGTGAAATGGGAAGAGCTCAAAGACGGACAGTCCTTCGAAGTAGAGGGCGCGACCTTGACCGTAAAATGGACGCCCGGCCACACTACTGACCATGCGTGTCTGACACTCGAAGAAGAGAATGCAGTGTTCAGTGGGGACTGCATTCTTGGCGAGGGAACCGCCGTATTCGAGGACCTTCATGATTACATGGCCTCGCTTTCCGAGATCCTAGACATGGGACCAGAGGTTATATACCCAGGACATGGTCCCGTCATAGCTGAACCTCTACCTCGCATTAAATACTACATAGCTCACAGACAGCAAAGAGAAATGCAGATCTTGGAAACTGTGGGAAAATATGGAACTGAAAGACCAATACCCGAAATGGACATAGTTCGACATGTTTACAAAGTAGATACAACGTGACAAAACACTTGCTGAAGGGTTGACTCATTCCACATATCTATCTTTGCAGGATACTCCTGAACACCTGTGGCCCGCTGCTGCAGAGAATGTCAATCATCATCTGAAGAAGCTTAAGAAAGAAGGGAAAGTCCGGGGAGACACTGGGGCCTGGCTCATATCCGTTTAAATCTTGAATGTGAAATGTATATATTCTCTTGTACAAACGAACTGACATAAATTTTTGGAAATTCTCAAAACCGGTCTACTATGTCATCCCACTCCATAGGATTACTTCTAATCTTTATTTTCCCAGTTTCGAGCATGTAGAATTCGAATTTGGTTTAAGACTGATGATCTTGGATATTCCTCAATGGTTCCGATGAATCGATCACCAGTCTGCAATTATAATTGACTGTGTGGGTCAAGACTAGTAGCATCACAAGTGACGAGGGATGAAAATTATAGTATGGTCGGAATTTGGTAGATTCACTTGGCACGTATGAAGTGCTGAGAGCATGCATGTAGCATAATTTCGTGCTGTGTAAATGGTCTTGTGGAATGTGTAGGAAGAAATTGATGACAGACAAGGACGTTGCGTATTTAGTTATGCATCATTTATAATAATATATCTGATTAGTTTGTGTATTACAACAAATTGACGTAATTATATGCTTGTATGACAGATATAAAATATATATTTCATTATAAACGTAGGTCAAGATATTCAGTAGATGTATATATCCGTAATTATATATATATCGTTGTCTCGTATATAAAATCTGTCTCCTACTAAGTAGGCGTATATTTATACCTAATTCTGGCGAGTATTTTGACTCTTGATCATTGGCGTATCGTGACAGAGAACCCGTTTTGTTCAACGAAAGGGTTGAGATTGATTTTGTTGATGTTCCGCAAGGTAAAAAAGGTTTTTCTCGTTTACAAACCTGGCTCAATGTTTAATCATATGTAGCTCATATTGAGCAGGGTGTATATAATTCGTGTAAATACCTACATACAATCATCTTATATATTCTTTGGATAAACGTAGAAAATATATAATGTATGTGTTGTATAATATACTCTATATATGTTTGTTTATTTTACCTTTACCTCCTCATTTTTTATTTTCTTTATTTTGTAATCTTGAGGTTTCTTCATCTTAAAATTTTCGCCTTATCCGTATACTCTCAAAAGTATATCAAAATACTTTCATTTATCTCTTCTCTCCACATATAATATAATCTCTTTGTCACACTATTCATCTAGTATATTTTTTTCATAATAATAATAACATTAACAAAAATCACATTATTTCTCATATCGTCACTAATCAACAACGTAATCATACTATTGAACAAAATAATAATAATAATAATAATAATAAATGATAAAAATATTACTTATCAAAGTAAAGTGTATAGATACAACAACGAATGATCCATTTATATAAAATGAAATCAAGTCAAGGGTAATTACAATAATTCATAGAATCATATAAGGTATATTTTAGGTACAATTGGCAAACGACCGACTGCAGCAATATTCATCCATCGGACTAATCGGCAATTCTAATTAAAAACAACCGCGGCACCTACCCGGGAGGGATTCGCCTTCTTCTTTCAAATTTTCACGAAACGATTTGTACCATCTGATGAAAAATTGCCCTCGATGTCGAATCACCACCATTCGACCGCATTTCATTTTTGTTAGTTTCCAATTTTTCACCAGAATTCATAATAATTTCGATAAATACAAATAAAAGAAGAGAATTTAGTGACGCTAACTTTCGAGAAAATCACGTTTCATTTTCATGTTATTTCGCATAGAATTACCCTGCTATAAACACCTGTGCAAAGGGTTTATCTTTTTAGTCTGAGTGCTGCACAGCTGAATATCTGTAATTGTTTCCCCAACAATTTTTAGATAATATATAGGCACGCTCAATTCTCTTTGGGGAGAGAGGCAGCTCTGGCACTGAGGAAGATAATAAAATAAAATGAAATAACGATATAATTTTATTTTAACACGTAAACGAACTTGCATATATATATATATGTATAGATAATAGACAACATATATATATATATATGTAACAAAATAAAATTGTCGCGCCCTACGCGCCCGTCTCACTTAACAGTAATAGTTTATCTCTCATCGTCACGTTATTATACAGTCAACATTAATGACTCGTTCCTTGTAACCGGCATCGAAAAACCGTAGTCCAATATACAGAAAGACTATATTTCTTTCTCGAAAAAACCTCTTGGCCACGTGAGGCACTTTATAGACATGTTTTCAAATGAATAAAAAAAAACTCCACATAATTTCGAAAGGCTTTGTTTTTTTCCAAACGGCTTTAGCGGCGCGATGATGGTACGAACGATAATCTATGTACATCGAATCAATGTATTGAATAATTATAGTCTTAATTAAGTGATATAGTGATAATCGTTTGACGGAAGAATACATGGCGTTTCTCCTATCCCCTTGGTTGCGGTA
This sequence comes from Euura saliciscinereae, assembly GCA_018420115.1. Taxonomy (NCBI): domain Eukaryota; kingdom Metazoa; phylum Arthropoda; class Insecta; order Hymenoptera; family Tenthredinidae; genus Euura; species Euura saliciscinereae. The sequence goes on along the minus strand of JAFFZH010015723.1, from coordinate 47,840 downwards.
CTACATGAGAAATCCACCCTGTGGGTCAAAACAGCTCGGGTTTATATAGCTCAGGAGATCGTGCTCTGACATTGACGTCAGTTCCTGAGGCAGCATGCCGACCGCGTCCTCCGGTTTTCTAACCGGTCCGTTGTTGGGATTGGTGCCTCCACTGACACTGACAGGAACATTGACAACCTGTCCATTATTTACAGTCCCCGTTGTCTTGTTGGCAACTTGTTCGACCAGATTTCCCTGTCCTGGTGGTGACTTGGGCAAAATTCCTTCCATAGCCGTGTTCATGAGCTGCGCACTCTGGGTGGCAACACTGTTCAATATATTCTTAGTCGCTATAATAGCGTGTGCAGTTGTCGTTGTGATTGGTCGATTATTGATTATGTCCTGAGTCGCGTTTGTGATTACAGAATTTATTGCCTGCTCAGCCGCAGTCGTCAGTCTCTGTTGGCTCGGTTCCTGGGCAGCTCCACTCGCTAGTGCGGAACTTGCCTCCGCCACAAAACCAGCAGGCTGACTGAGCATGGATTCTATATCCTGCTGCACGGCATGTTGCATGGCTTGAGCAGCCTGAGCTTGTTGCACGGCTTGTTGTACAGCCTGAACTTGCTGGACCACCTCGTGTGTTGCCTGCTGTACCGCTTGCTGCACGACTTCCTGGGTCGCTTGCTGGACGGCCTGTTGCACTGCAGGAACGGCCTGGACCTGTTGCACAGCCTGGACCTGCTTAACTGCTTGCTGAACCACCTGCGCATGCTGAACAACTTGCTGGACGACCTGCTGTTGAGCTTGTTGGACCGCTTGAACCGCCTGTTGCTGCGCCTGTGCAACGACTTGTTCGACCTGCTGCTGCGCCTGGGCCATTACTTGTTCCACTTGCTGGACCTGCTGCATTGCTGCGGCATCCTGCTGGGCCATGGCTTGCATTTGCTGGAGCTGCTCCATTGGCTCACCGGATACCTGGAATAATCGGGTTGTGGTTATTTAATGAAAAACAGGATAGCAGATCAAGGTTCAAGACCTGGAAATAATGTTCTCAACATAATTACCTGGAGCGGATGATGAACAGAGGTGACACAAGTGGGCGAGGCTGCTGTTCCAGCAGCTGTAACAATCGGTGGTTCTTGCATTGGTGGTAAGAGCGCGGTAGCAATGGTAGTGAGTAGATGTTCCGTCGGGGATCTATCCATGACCACGCTGCTGGAGGATACGGAAACATTCACAGAATTCATTGGTTGACCAGCCATTGTTGGTGACGGCATGAGTGCCTCTAGTATCATTGTCTTGACTGGAATAGGGGGACTGGTTCTTGTTGCTTGAGGAGGGCTGGATATAACGTCATGCTGTCTGTGGATGGCTTCGGCAACGGGTGATACATGTCCGATCAAACTTCCGGGTGATGTTTCAGAGTTTTGGAGGGAGGAACCGATTTGGTGTGTCTCTGCAGCGGAGTTTACGAGCGCGTCAAGTTTTACGGTAGCTTGAGTAGGCGCCAAAATATTTGGCGGCTGTTGTGACTGCTGCTGTTGTTGATGTCCAGGTGACATTATCGATCCTCCTTGCTGAATACTCGTCACAAAGGAATTCCCCATGCCGCCATCACCCTCGGCATCCTTGACCGGTGATCCCGTAGATTCGATATGATTTAAATATTTTTCAATGCTGTGTCCGCTCTGGGTAGGAAGACTCTGGCCTGGAGCAGTGGTCGCGAATGTGGTCAGTGTGCTGAAATCCGACTGATGCTGATGCTGCTTCATGCGGAGATCTACTACTCCAGCACCTTGCACATTTCCATTGGGGCTGCCCTCCCCTCCAGAAGGCATGTGCCCACCTGAATCTTTGTTGATATGTCTTGGACTGAGCACCTTGACTTGGGCCGATTCGTGCATCGTGCCAAAAGGATCTTGGGGCGCCATAGCAAGAGAATGCTGATGACATATCATATCCGTGACGCCGAGGAGGTTCGTTGCAGCTTCCTGGACTGGACTCACGTTCGGAGACACGTTCACAGTCCCTAAAAGAGAGGGTGCAGCCTCTCTAGAGTTCTCATTAACCATTTGCAGGGTACTTGTGTTGGGCTGGTTGTTTGTCGCCGCACTAGGAAGACCCTGCATACTGTTTTCGCTGATCATACTGCTCTGGCTGTTCTCGTCGATGACTTCCGTCTTCAAATTATCAGGAAGTATCAACTGGAGATTAGAAGACGAACGTCTAGTGATTACGGGATTGACGACCAGCGGTGGAGGCGGCATCATCACATCCTCGCACGAATCCTGACAATTTGGAGTCTGCGAGGCCCACATCATCACCGGCGTTACCGCCGCACCAGAAGCGGAGGGCGACTGACATGACTCGCTCTTCAGCGTTTCACACTGCTGCTGCTGCATTGCTGTCACGAAATTAGATCCACTGGCCACCGATTGCGAAAGCAGAGCTGAAATTTGAATTCTCAGTTATACCATCGGATCTGTGCAAGAATTGTGGAAGGACGCTTCGTGACACTTACAGCTCGGAGGAACACTTGTGATTGATGCGGGGGCTGTGGTCGAGGAGTTCAGATTAGCATCGGTTGGACTCGTGGTCAGTGAGGATGTGCTGGATTCGATTTTACCAATGGATGGTTCAGGAGCGGCGGAAGCGGCAGTGTAGATAAACGTATGAGGCTCGCTGGTCTTCCCCGAAGAAACTGCGAAGAGTTTAACTGTAACCGACTCTGTGAGATCCAGGTCTTGACGTCTATATGGAGGTACGACACAGACTAGATGAGTCTGTTGGAGAAATTCCTTGTCCGGTAATACAGCGCATTCCCAATGCGGCTCAAGGCTTGTGGACAAGTCCTCGTTGTCCAGCTGAAATACCATACGTGTATCCTTCAAAAAGTTCTTCCCTAGTACGAATAACTCCAGACCGCCAGTGCAAGGACATGATGTTAATGACTTCTTGCTGATTTCCGGTATCCCAGGTGGTTGAGCTGTAACGAGAACACAAACAAAATTCTTTCTGGTTCCCTTTTTTTTCTTTCGAAAGGATAAGCTGCAGGTCTGAGTGGGAGGTGAGAGCAATACTGAATCAAATTTATACTCACTGCAGACGATCGGCTGTGAACAGACTTGAAGCGTTTCAGTTGTGCCATCAGAATGGCTGATGTTTGTGCGAAAAACCATGCGGCACCGAGTTGATTTTTTTTTGCTGCGTCCTTGTAGGACGCCAGCTTCCTGTGGGAATCTGTGTTCGACGTCGACATTCCTCTCCTTGAGTATGCCGACACAGTCGCAAGTGACAAGCATCTCTTTTGTGGGATCCATGTCCACCTCAATGACGATGGTCCCGTCAACTTTGCGCTCGACACAGGGGGTCGAGTTCTTACCGCTAACTCTACATGCCTGATAGAACATGTGTGGAGCAACGCGTCCCAGGTCAGTCCCAATGAAGACCTGGAGAGTGGCTGGTTTCTCGTAGCCCACAAGACGGACTATGGGAAAACCGTTTCCCGTACGGTCCTTTACAGCACCGCGCGATCCCTCTGTCTGATATCGCGCTCTGTGCTGCTGCTCAGGTTGGCAGATTATTTGCAGTTGCGTTTTTCCGTCCCTTGAAACGTTGCCTGGTGATGTTTAGAAATGTTACTGACACAATCCGATTTGGAGGATGTGATAGAAAAGGAGACCCACAAGACAAGGATCGTTGCTTACATAGCTGCGAGGTCAGCGTAATGGGTCCCTGCTGGGCTAGGGATCCTCTTTTAGACCCTAGCACGCCGATGGCTGGCCGTGGCCTTGTGACTCCGACCACTCGGCCCACTACTCCTCCGGAACCAGTCCTGGAAATGGGCGCACTTCCGATGCCATTTATGGTGCCTCTCGCCGCACTCTTCGTTTCACTGCCACCACGGGTCTGGACCTCAGGGAACGCGAAATTCGCATCTTCAGATTCTAGCTTTATGTCCATTCTGCGCCGCTTCGAATCCTCCTCCCCCACGTTCCAACCCTATATTTAGAAAAGATTTTACTTATTCGGAAACTTCTGGAGATGAATCTTCAACACGAAAGTACATAGTGGAAACGAACAGCGCAATTGTTGTAGATAGTGTTTCGATTATGATTCAACTGGATATGCCACTGAAATTGCTAAGTAAGTGGTTTCTCAATCGAACTGTACCTCAGTACTTGTTTTGGGTTCTAAAAATTAAGGACAAACCATCCAAAACCAAGAAATGATGATCTGAGGCATCTCAGTGCTATACATTCTTGACGAACTTTTGGGCTCTGATTTCGATTTTTTTTTTCGATGTTCCCAGCATCCATGTGTAGAATGTCTGGGACAGTTTCCATCTCATCAGACCATCAGATCATGATTTAAAAACTGGAAACTATATTTTTGCAATTCTTCTTGTGATTTTTATGCTCTTCTGATATCGGCTTGTCAGCAACAAAACATGTCACATTTTTTCGAGGTCTCGATGGTTTATTCTTAGTTTTTAAGGCCCAAAACCAAGTAATTAAATTCCCGTCGAGTTTGATCAAGAAATGCCTGACTCATCAACTCAACTTCGGTTACATAAATGAGTTATACTTTCGATTAAAAAAAATTATGTTGAATGCAAAGCTGGATAAACTGATTGACATGAAGTTAAATCAATCAGTGGACGAATGAGGCACCAATGAATGGTCACATGTATGAAATGGTCGGTCATCAAAAAACTTCTGAAAGGCACAGATAAGTCGATAAACCGAAGAAGGACCAAATTAGCGAATGAATGGATTGGCGCGCATGAATGAATTCGTCCATCAAAGGATGCAAGAATGAATGTATACGTGAAATCATATGATGCAAGAATCTATGAATGAACATCAACGTGCGTATACTCACGTTATTCGACAGCTGTTGCTGCTGTTGTCTCTCCTCGAATCCGAGGCCAGAGTCGTTTGAATTGTCGCAGACGTCCTGGGCAGATATCAACCTCGCCGCACGTTCATCCGAGGACCTAACGCCGGCAGCGTTTTGCCTGGACGATCCCAGAAGGATCTTATGTTGACCGGTCTGACGAGGGTGGTTGATTCTCCTCGAAGGAAACGCCTTGGCTGTTGGCGCGACCGCTGGTCTCGTGGTAGCCGCGGTACCTGAAGATGACAATCCTCCAGAACTCCCTGGAAACAGGAAAAAGAGGAACCATTTAATCGCAGAATCGACCACCTCGACCAGTTCCTGGTACTTGGATGATGGACTGAGTGTGACAACAATGAACTTATCACGAAGCTACAAAACCATTAGGGATCATTGCTGACATATTTTTGAGAAATTGATTTTAAATGAAGATACAATAAGCGACGATCTTTGTGTCGAAATAATTCAAACACGATGCTTAACTGTTGGTTTCGGAGTTTCAGAGTAATGACCCGGATGATGCTCTTATGATCTTATGTAATTATGCTCTTGGGTAAAAATTAGGAGTATACTACGTGAAGTAGGATGCATTGTACAAGACCAAATTGAGAATACTGTTTTTAAAATTACAGGAAAAAAATTTCAACGAAGATGGAGTGCGAAATGAAGACCCCTGAAGTGAACGGAGTTACGTAATCGTTCTTCGTGGTGTCGATTTTTGTAATTCTGAGTTCGAAGTTATACCGATTTCGATACTGTTCAAGATTGTTGACGACCCATTTCGTGCAATGACCTACGAAGCGATATTATTCAGACCTAATTCTGAATTCATTAGAAACCGTTAGAAACCACATCTCCGATCATCATTGCCTGTCAGAGTGGGCCGGTTATCGTTGCCCTAAGCAAATGGGTCTTGATGGAAAAGTTGGACACAAACAGAAAAACGTTGGACGCCTGGGGTTAAAACTAGCCCTGAGCGTGGTCTGAGATCGTTTGATGGTATCGGAACAGAAGAAGTGGGCAAAACAAGGATGAAAGAAAACATTGTTGGAGGAAATTCGAATTTATTGCGACAGGTATAATTTCCGGGCCCGCAATGCGTAATGAAAGACCGTTAATGAATTTCCTATATATCAACATTCTTCGTCTATCCTCGATATGAAATCGTTTTGAAGGAAATTATGTTGAATAATCACGTATAATCGTGAAATTCTGTACAAGTTTAGCTCCAACGTCATAAAGTCGTTATAACAAATTAGGAGGTTATTCTTAAATACGATATTAAGCCGATGGTCGCATCGCTATTTGCCCGGTTGTTTTTCACGGCCTAACTCGTAGTGACGGTGCAGTAGCCACTTTAAGTCTGGCGCTCAAAGTCCAGACGAGTCAAAATAATGGGCGCACAAAATAATAAGCCTGACCAGTAACGGTCCGTTTGCCATGGCATGACAACTAAGTCAGTCAATATTGACAAAGTCCATCCACTGCATATGCCGTTTCCTGACGTAGCGCAGTGGTCACTGACTCTGTTCTTTTATTTAAACAGTTAGCGACTCACTTATGCTGCTATACCTATACTTTCTATACACGTGCAATTTTCATTCAAGAGTAACAGTCCGCTTAATTGGCACGATCTTTAATCCGCTTCTTTGAGAACTGTCCAAGGACATCCCTACAACTACGCTTCTGGCTCTGAACTGAATCTGCGATGAGGAGACACTGCTAAGTTCTCGATAGTGCAGTTACATTCTTTCCAAAGCAACGAAGTAGAGGTGATACGCATTACGTAAGGAGAACGGATCGCTCCAAAATTTTTGATTCAATTATCATAATCTGAAATCTTCGGCACCCACTTGTTTCATAGTGAGAAACAACTAATGGCCACTCGTTTCGTAATTAATAGATGCCAACGATGGCGTTTCGATGTTTGTAGGCAACATACTGAGGTAAGCCATGCTTTGGAGACGGTCCATCATCGATAGTTTTATCCATATTGACTGTTTTACGGTCGCAGATTCCGTAGTTCCATGTCATCGAAACATTAAAGGCGATGATCACAGATCCATCAAAACGTTATGAGTCAATTAACTTTTAATCACTGATTTCGAAAGAGCTACCGTCGTCAACCGGATCAAGAATTAAATTGACCTCAAATACTTCGGTATGCTTGGAAGTTGTGTCTAAAACAGCTCATCTCCAAGTGAGTATACTTGGAGAGTTGATAAGGAAAAAAGCAATAACGAATTTCGCAAGGCAGAAAAGTACCCTCGGAAGGAGAGCAGTCTCCTCTGAACAGGGAAAAAGGGAGGAAAAGTGCCAGACGACCAGTGAAGAGTCCATCAGTCCGGATTAATTGTGCGGATGAAGCTGCGATCGCAAATGAAGCGGCGTGGGGATGATAGGGTGAGATGTCCGAGGCGGGGTAGCTCAGAGCGTTGAAGTGCATGATGTTTGTACGGGCGCGAGGAAAATCACGCAGTTGATGTCAACGACCGGAATACCTATGCATCGTTGGACGTGGCGCCAATCGCCACGCGTCACAAGTCGAGACGACATCAAGCTCGAATCATCAGCGAACGATAATCGGTCAATGAAACAGATCCACGATAGCCGCGGCAATCGCGCTGGATTATATTGGCTGGCAAAAAAAAAAACATCAGTCGCAATTTTCAGAGCCGACGGACCGCAGGGTCAAGACAAGAAGCAATAGACGGTGATGACGGTTTGTCGTGCACAACAGCAACCAATCGCGATTGGTGATAGGCGCGGGCGACTGGACAACTCAATATATGCGAAATGGGAGTTCGTCCAAGCTCGGTGCATAGCATTGCAGAGTTGATGCACTAGCGTCACGGTAGTCGCAGTTGTTACACTAATGACATCAGAGATAGCCTACTTCAACAGACAAGATAACGTGAGGATATGCACGGAGACCGTGAACCGACAGCCTGTAGGAAGCCTTTAGGCGTTCATAGATTTCTTCATCATCTCGATTACTCGCATTAGTCTCGATGAGTTCTCGATGAATCGGAACATTTAGTCGCAAGTTTCTGCGCATCGATTGCATTTCTTCAACGGTATCACGCTGAAGCTGCTTCTTCCACAATCTTCCCTTATTCCTTCGCACTTCGTGCGACTCTCGATGATGCGATGTGGATACAGAAGGCAAAGAATAGACGGAGTCGAAGAGATACAGGCGAATGCTCGCGATACGTGATGCTTCTTGCTCCTAATCATTGGTCGATTGAACCACTGATTTGTGCTTGACAACAATGCGCTTGCACCAAGTATGTCAACCACCTCTGGCTTGGTCGAGTCTCTCCAGTCTCGATTGGAGCCAATCGTTCAGCTGCTTTGCGATGACGTAGTGCCACACTGAGAAAAAATTATGGTTGGGCCAACCATTTTTTCACTATAAAAACATGTAACTAACCGGACCCAAAATAATTTGTGGTACACGTAACTCATTAAAAAATAGTAGTTGAAACCAAAATTTATGGTTAAGACAACAACTTGCACAGCTATTTGGACAACCTGCGTAACTACTTGGACGTAGTAAGGGGAACCATACAGCTAGCAACCAAAAACAAAGTTATTTGAACCAGATTACAATAGTTGTAGCTACTAGAAGATTTGAACTGTTTAGACAGTACAACCACTTTTTAAAGTTGTAGTTACTCTGATTAATTGTAACGGGGACCTAATTTCGTGGTGATAACATTTTATTTTATTGAGGAAAATCACGAATTTTCGTGGTTAGAATAAAAAAATTTATTGTATTATGTTTTTTTCATTACTATTCACTCGGAATTCACCCATTTTCAACGCCGCTACGCATTTTTAGTTTAGAAAAAACCGCACCGTTTTCACCGGGATTCGATCCGGGACCCTATCGCTCGCTCGCATTTCTAGTCGCACGCCCTACCTACTACGCCAAACTATCTATTGGAAGTTGTAATACGTTTTTCTGACTTATTCTCGGAGTTATTCCGGAACTTCTCTTATTGATGGTTGTACGCTCTAGTGCAGAACTATTTGGAAAACTTTTTGATTAGAGGACAAGGTTACCATAGAATAATCTTCTGGATATATCTTATGTGCTGCGGGTGAGGAAAACTGGACCCTCAGTACCTTGAACTATGAGTAGTTCTGTGATAACGTAGAGGGACTGTTGGCACAACCATAGTTTTTAATTGAATGAGTTGACATTAGATTATGGAAAGTGTAACTAGATGTTTTAATAGTTATAACTATTGTCATTTTTGTGATAACTTTAGGGTATTGATGGCGTAACTACAGTGTTCATAGTATGAGTTACCCAATTTAAATCATAAGAGAAGCCTAATATTTGGGTGGTCCTAACCAGTCTTACGTTTGTGATAACGTAAGCGGACTCTTGACACAACTATTGTGCTCATGGTAAGAGTTAACACTGCAATATGGGAAGGATAACTAAATCTTCGGTACTCTCAACTACTGGCGCTGTTGTAATAACTAAATACAAATTTTAACATGACTATATTGTTTTAGTCATTTATTTTACAATGATTATAGTTGACAGTACTTTAAATTTAGGTGTTCTCTACCAACACATCCATGTGTTGATCTTACCATCGTTACATAGTACGGCAAACCATTTTTTAGTAACCATCACCATAAAAGCGGATTGCCTGTACTATACACGGTTAGACTATATGAAAATAGTACGCACAACCAAATCTTTTTTCTCAGTGCAGTTACTGTCTTGTCCGTTTTTATTTTCCTTTTCATTATTTTTTCATGACGATGTTTATTGACAGAGCCTCTTCTCGTTGCTCTAGCAACGAATTAGGCATACGGAAATCTGGCCAGTTTTGGTGAGCAGCGCACTTTTGAGCAATACCACCTCAGGCGACATCCGCTGAGGATTACTATAAAAACAGATTCTTGATACAAATCAAAACGTTTACATAACGAAAAGTCATTTTCGTCATGTTGGAATGACTATTGTTACGAAATTTTTATTGCCTTCAATTGATTTTCGTATTTTTATCCCTTTTTTTGTGAATTCTAAAGAATGATGTTATCTAATATCAACAGAGACTCGTCAACACAGGGCAATCAAAATTATTTGACGATTTTTCTATCGCCTTGGACACAACAGGCGTCCGATCCGATTGGTTTATATTACCATTTATTGGAAGATGATGTTCCAAAATGAAAAGTAGGAAGACGCGGAACGATGAAGAAAAGTGTCTATCTCACGCAGCACGACTAATTCCCAGATAACATATTATGTGCGCTTGATGTCAGAGCAATTACGGGCTCTGATACCTTATTCTGCTTATCGTTGAACAACGCTGTACTATGAGGCACCATAAAATGCGTTATAACAGAAAGCCTCCTCAAACAAAAGCGCGAGCGGATGATTTATAGATTTTCGTGGCCTCTGCACTGTCGCAGAGTGCAGAGTCCCTCTTATCTTCACATCCACCGAAGGTTTATTCATTTATCGCATTAAACTACATGCCTATTGCTACCCGATCGACGATCCCCTACGCTTTATGAATAATCAAGAGGCGGATGCTGTGGATGATTGATTCGGACCGTCGCCATTTTTACCAGGGTGTGGATAACCACTGAGAGGATAACCAGCCGCCGTTCTCCTGTGCTGCAAAAGGAGCATCCCTTGACGTGCGCGGTGAGTAGAGATCGCTCTGCCTAGCGACCACCGCTTACCAGAAAGATCGGGTGCCATCCAAATCCCGAAGTGCGAGACAAGTCGGTATCTCGAAGTCAGATCGCTCCCCCTTTATTGCGTGCCTCTTCCTTGTCGATACCAAAAGGTGACTGTGCGTATCACGAGTGTATAATATCGAGTTATATGATATATCAACACGCGGATGTCTCTCCCACTTGATCGTTACGATTTGTTCCCTCTTCTGAGGGACGGTGTGCGTAAGTCAGAATTTCGGTTGAGCGTCGCGACGGAGCAGCAACACTTGTTACACAGACTGCCAAACATCTGGCGTCTTATTGGTGAAGAGAACGACTGTGTTGACTGTTGCGTAAGTTATTTTCATAAATGCTGGAGGTACTCGCGTGGTTATAACACAGTGTGATGAAAATCGCACGACACTGTCCCTTCCACAACTACACGTGGTTTTTCGTACGTACCGTACGTACGCTACTTCCGTGTCCCTTACGTACGTGGATGTTTACCACTTTACGCGTCGCACTATCACCTGCTCATCCCACAAACGTGACGATTCGGTATTTTTACATATTACGTACATACATCCATACCCATGACCACTATATACACTTCCGAACGCAGTTTATCGTCGCTCCCAAATATATATATATATTTCTATAATTGTATTCTCTTTACGTTCAACATCGTCAGATCACGCGATTTTATTACACGACACACCATCTTATACACAGAGACACGCACGCACACACACACGTGCTTGCAGAGAAGAGAGACACACGCATACAACAGCCCGTCTGAATCAGAGTTCGTTGCGCGCCAAAACAACACCGCCCGCGAATGTATCTCGCGGTGGTACTACTACTGCTTGCCGCGTCGCCGACCGTGGATCGTAGACTGAATAGCAAGTAAATACCTCCCACCCTTAGTCAGTTTTACCTCTGCCCTCGCCGCTCGCCTCTGTTCGCAAAGCGGGAGCGATTCTCCCTCTACTCTAACCTCAGCGTTAGCCATGAGGAGGACTCGGGAACACTCGAAAGACAAGACGCTAACAAGTTCGCCTATGTAACGTATCTACGACTCTATCTCCATTTCCATCGCATCGACTGCACAGTCACAAAAAGCGGGAGAATTGAAAAGGAGTTGATTCGTCGCTCTTCCAGTTCAACGATTATCAATATCAATTCCGGGTCACGTAGAACCCGTAGAACATCTAAGATTTCCCGAATGGCGAACCAATCACGAGATGATTCTCCCCCACTCCGCAATACCGTTTTGGGTTTGATGGCATCTACCTTACCGACGCGAAGGTCGTCCGCACGGTTGCCATGTCCGCCGATGGGGCCTGGAGATCGAGCAAGTTCTGCGTGGTACCGTTCGAGTGGATAAACTTCATTGTCAGTCGAAGATCGGGGTACTCGGTACCCGTTCACACACGGTATCGGCATCCTTGGGCGACGACAGACGATTGATGTTCGGGTTTCGGCGCGGCACAAGGTCGGCGGTCGTCGGCACTAAAGTACTGCTCAATCTAACTGAGTGTGATGTATGTTTTTTAAATTTTTTTCACCACACCTGCACGGAAAGTACGACTTTCGGCCCGCTGCGTGAACGGGAAGTCGTGCTTTCCGATGCAGGGGCTGGTGAAAAATAGTATACAACCCACAGGAGTGAAAAAGGCCATCCCAAACTGCGTTCTTGCCAATCTCACAATATGCAGTTTGGAATAGCCTTCTTTCCCTTCCTTGGTGTGTAATATACTATGTTTGTATTTTAGCGAGGCAACTAACTCGCGTAATTAAGCATTTAGATCGGTCGCGTGTTACGCGGGAACTCCAGCCAGCCAGAGACGAGTAATCCGAGGAAGGTCGCGTGCGCCGTGGACAATCGCTGGCACCGATGTATGTTTGTTGTGTACGTTGACCCCGGTAGCAAGTTTTATTGCACGAATATTGAGACGACTAACGAGACACCGCGCCGAACAGTCGTGCAGGTACTGGATATTGGAGTGTATGACTTGTAATATGTAACATGTAACACATGTGGGTTCGAGTCTGAATACTTCGTTATCTAAAGATCGACCGATAATTAAACGTTAAGCCCTTATGTAATGAAATCAAGTTATGGAATACGTATCACGTATCACATGTGTGTGGGAGCGAATATTGTTATTTTACTTCGGTTCGCCGAGCTTTCGTATCGCGAACACGTGAGAGGATCGTGTCAACCAAATTTACTAATAATATTCATACAATACCACTTGATTGATAACGTATATACGCGGGGGTGGGGGGAGACCACGGAACGAATAATTCCTTCCTGCAACAGAAGAGCTTCTCCCTAGCTCCTCTTATCACTCACTCGGTTCAAAGGTTCCCATCATTTTCATCTGCGCCTTCTTATTGCATCAGGGAGACCATCGATCACTGCGCTATTCTGTGTCCACGCAACATTCTGAATTCTGGAAATAATCCTTAACACACCACGCAAGGGATTCCGAGGCAACCGCTTCCCGACCGAAACACGGAATGTGTTTTCATCGAGATCGCGATCTGCATTATAATAATATATGATTTTTATAAGTACATATTTTGATTTCGCATTAGCCAGAGCGAATTGTATGTCTGTTACGCTACGCTAGCTGCAAAACCATCTGTGTAAATCCATTTTACATATAGAATTTAAACGTGTTTATGATAGTTGTTCGTTTTATCGCATATCTCACGCACACCGTTGTACTGTTGGTGTAAATGAGTTCGTGTTAATTTGCGGTATGTATTTGGGTTTTTTATGAGTCGTGTCGTCGTGGTTCGCTCATCGTCAGTAAACGTATACGTCTTCAGTGTTGGCGTTTTGATTGGGAAATCAATGTTCCCTTGACCCGTAGTAGAAGAGTCAGACATCAACAATAGCTGGGTATATATATGGGCAATTCCATGTCGAGTGGTTGAGGCTTTTTGGGCAATTTTTTCGGATCTTGACGTCGTTCTCCAAAAAAGTCGTTTTTGTTAACAAAATCATCTACAAAAACTTTTTCCGAAATGCCCAGTATTTTCAAAGTTATCCAAACTCTTGATTTTAGCGGCCTTTTTTTTTTCTTAAAAAAAATCAATAATATTTTCAGCTACATTTGTCATACAGGGTTCACTTTTTTATAGAAAAAAACCATTCCATAGAAATTTTCACTTGCTAAATATTTATAAAATGTTCTGAATTTCATGTTTCATAATTGCCAAATGGTAAATGCCCACGTAGTCTTTCGAATATAATGCACAATAGAAGGTAAAGATCAGAATAAGCTTTTCTAATCGTAAAAAAAAACCTGCTGGTCATCCCACGCCGAAATTTACAGAGCACCGGTAAAATATCTACGTCTTTGAAGTTTTTCAGATTTTTCAAGAACCAAGTTTTTCCAAATCTTCGAATTACTTCAGGAAATTAAAAACATTTTATATTTAGCGAGCAAAAAATTTGATGCATTTTTTTTATTTTTATTTTTTTGTTGAAATAACATTCTTCTGCGAAAAAAATAAGCTAAAGCTGACCCCCGTACGACTTATGTAGCTAAATGATGATTCGTTGAATTGAGAGTTTAAAAAAAAGCGTTGGGAAATAATTTTTTTTTTTTTTTCACCAAAAACTACTTTTTCTGAGATCAACGTCAGATTTCAATAAATTGGCCCGAATAGCCTCGATCACTTGACAGGGAATTGCCCATACATGACAGCTAATAGACATAACATGGACCGGTGTACATAATAATGAATATAATACTGTGTATTACACTGGCTAACGTATCTGATCATATACATAGGTACAGCTGTAGATTGCAAATAGAATGTACGGAACGATGATAACGCGTAATTAATTAATAAATATCTTATTTATACAGCTATGAGTTATCTATAATCCGAATGATTAACTCGCGAGGCTTAATTTAGACACGATGTGAGTCCTTGATATGAGTTGTCAGCATGCTGATGTAATACCGAAATAGTAATTAGTCGTACCAGATTATCGAAAATTTGTTTACTGAATGTATTTATGTTTCAATTTTTTTCACAGCTGTAAGCGGTTACAATTTTTTCAGTTATCAGATATGTAATAATAAATTCATGTTCAATATACTTCGTAGACTTCCTTCTTCTGCGAGATCGCACCATGCTGCAAGGTCAGTTTCCGGAAGCAGGCTCAAAACAAATATGGATACATGCTGTCAACGGTGACTATTTGCCAACAAAGGATACATACTCAAGTTTTGTGCGGATCATTGCACTCGACTGTGCAGGAGACGACGCTCCCAAACAAAAAACGAAACTAGTCGGAAATTGTTTTTATAAAAAAGAGATGATCAATATGAAATGAAGTTTTGTTAGATTAAAAAAGATTGTGTTTCAAGTTCGAGGCTGATTGATCCGATTCAAATCGATGTGAAGAAAAACTAAACTAGAGTCAACTTTTTACTTGACCTCTTAATGTTCAAATTTTTGGGATTACTTTCCTGTTTTATTAG
Source organism: Euura saliciscinereae (assembly GCA_018420115.1). NCBI lineage: Eukaryota > Metazoa > Arthropoda > Insecta > Hymenoptera > Tenthredinidae > Euura > Euura saliciscinereae. Next base: position 32,757 of record JAFFZH010015723.1, on the reverse strand, counting down.
CCTCAAGAAGAAATCAGACTCAATCATACGTAAATAAATTAAAATCTATGAGATCTATGTATTGAACTATCGGAATTTCCTCTTCAAATGCTGAGAAAAAATCCACAGCATGTTCCTGAAGTTCAAGTATGTGGATAAAAAAAGCTGAACATTTATGTCAAAGCTATGAGATATCACTGTATCCCAAAAAGATATTATGAAATGAGCATAATTACGGTAACAACATTACAGCAGCAAGTGTAACAGGGTCTGACTGACTAAACTGAAGCCGTCATGCTTTCAACCGTATCTATCAGTTATCTCATCTAAATTAGTACAATCAAAAGCGCAACAGTCACAAAAAACACGTTAGCTCGACCTATTACGAGGTAAAAAATTTATCATGCCCCGGGGCACCAGGTTATTATTCAACAATAACCAGTCAGCTAAAATTGCGCCTGTAGGGAGGAAGGAAGAAAAGTGGCGTTTGGAAATAGCTGGAGACACCTTGGATTGTCCTTTATATTCATGATGGTCGTTACAAGTTGAGTGTTGAATTTGGTACTATAACGCGATACGAGTCTCAGAGATGGGACGAGAGAATCAATCAAAAATGATGATTTCCACGTTGTACATAATGTACTAGGGGCTCCGCCCCTGCGCGCCCACCCCGGTCGGCGCTTTGCGCCTCCGGCACTGGGCACTTCGTGAGTCGCTGTTCGGCGCCACGCGCCTCAAAAATTGGTTTCACACCTTTTCATTCCCTTAGGAGTCGAATTTCAAAAAACGCTTAAACTACTTTCTAGGTATTTGAACAAGCAATAATTTGAAGCCAAAACGAAGTCAATATCTCATCGGGCCGAGGAGATATCCATGAATCCGCGAAAACATGTTTTACCCCTTTTATTCTCCTTGTGGGGCGAATTTCGAAAAATCGCTTCTTAGTGGGTGTTTACGAAGGGATGGGAACATGTTGCCCAAATTTCAAGTTTCTAGGTCAAGGGGTTTGGGCTGGGCGTTGATGCCACTTGTTCCTTTATAGATATAGATAGATAGAAGATAGATTTTGTCCAGTAATGTGAAAATAAAATAGATATCAAAGCAGCTAGCCACTTGAAAGTCGTAATCATGATTATTCTTGTAAACACGAACAGAACTACCCACATACAAGGAGACACAGATGCCTGGATATAGCGCTGATAAAGAATGAGTGAGGAGCGCGGTCAAAAGTCGAATAGACTCTGTTTAGTCACGTGGGCAACATAAAGTCGCCGTTAATTAACGAGCCTCTGGTGTGACGTAAACGGTGAACGGGGAATTCCCGTACCGTCATCCACACACACAAAGGACACGAACACGAGTTTTCTCATAACCAGCATGTGTCTTATTCATCCGAAAAATGTATTCAATGTATGGTGAAATTTCATCTACCCACGCAAAATACTCAAATAGCAAATGTTGTCGGTTCGGGGAACACCAAAATTTTCCCCGCTCCGAAGTGCTTCGGACTTCGCGAACCATGGTTCGATTCAAGGCCAAGTGAATTCCCCGATACGAGATTGACCATACTACTAATTGTAAGTATTCCCTACTACGCTGATGTTGCGTAGATTGGCGGAATTCCAATGGTTCCGATGGGAAAATCCGAGTTTCTCCGTGGTTCCACTGGGAGGCAACAACCAGTTTGGACTATACCAACGGAAAAAAGCAACAACAACAAAAAAAAAAAAAAACGCTATCCCGCAATATTTCACCTTCGTGAAACCTACCAGCGTTCGACAAAGCGGCAACCGCTTTGGTTACCTGGGTTGTTACCAAAAAGACTAGAGACAGGAGAATGAATTCGCATGGTGAAGGGTAGGCCGGTATATGGCAGCCGCCGGGCGTCGCTGCTATTCATGTGTACTTGCGCAATGTGGCCAAATGTGGAACTGCGCAGTCAAATAATTCGAGTCCACCAATCAAATGGATGTAGAGATGCGCAGTGACGCATTGCGCAAAGTACACTACGAATCGCAGCGACGCCTAGCGGCTGCCATGTTGGGCCCACCTCATGCTACAGGTTATGGAAACTGGATAGGAATACCTTCTCCTGTCTCTAGTTGCCTTGGTTATTACCCACAAAAGGTGGAAGTGTAGCAGGATACTGAGCCGGGTGAGCAGACATACGCAGTTTTGAACTTAACATTTAAATTTCGTGGTAGAACCTTTCTTTACTAAGGTTTAACGTGACCAGTTGATTACCGGAGTTCAGGTAGCAGATTGCGACACGGCTTCACGTACACTGCTTATATGTATATACTATTCTCAGTGCGGACCAACATGAAACCACGTGCCTATTGTGTTGTTATGATGTCATAGCGCGGTTCAATACGCAGCGCCGCTGTGTCCACGCTGTGGCGTATTTTTCAACTACTTTATTCCAAATTTCCATATTATTGTCAAGTTGTTGTTATTGAACAATTTTTATTGCATCATTCTATTCTTTTTCTCTGATACAAAATTGAGCCGAAAAGCACAGTTTCTGTAATAGTAGTATTATTGAGGATGAAGAGATCAAATCAAAAGCCAGTCGATGGTCAGCCGCTTTAGTGAATACATTTAACTCATGGTCACAGAAAAACTTGAATAAACTCCATAAATTTCACTGATTGTTCATTGACCTACCGCGGAATGAAGTATATACGTGTGTTACAGTATATAGGTATCAACATGATCTTAAGCATTCACCAATACTCGTTCCAGTTTACGTCCCAAGTTCAGTGTTTAGGCTCTATTCAACTTCAAAGCTAGTAGCATGTTTGGATGAATTACACATTTAGTACCGCTGTAATTGTACGCACTGCGTAACGACAATACTGCACCTACACAAACAAACCAAAACTGCACGGGTTGTAATACTTAAATCATCCCATCGATGGACGATGACCTCCCCCCCCCCCCGGGAAACTTTTCCCTTTCCCCGCCACAATAGCCTCTTCAACACGATCAGCTTGCATATTTGCGACTTTGTTATATGTATGTACAACGCTTGAACACCAGGCACCGTGTTCTTGTAGACATGTGTCGTTAAATCGACCGTTATGTTCTGGAATATTGTAGTGTATTCGGTGAGTACTCGTGTACTGTGCTTTTGGCGGGTTGTTATTTTTTCGCCACGAACAGATTTCCGTACGATCCACTATGTCAAACAAACAGATACCGCTGTTTTCAATAGCTCCTTGTTGACGACCTTGGTAATTATGACAGAAAGCTTGCTAGCCAATCGGATCATCGATTAATTATTGTTACTGTTCGACAATTGATAGCCACTGTATATGCCGCGGGCAAATAAACTCTGTGCAGCGAGTGGCCTCAAAAAACAGATACATGTTCAAACATTGAATAACCACGACATGTGTATATATCAACGAACCATGTAGATGTTCAGGTTAAGAAATATTTGCGTCGAACTCAAAATGGCAAAGGATAAAAAATTAGTTAAAATATGCTTCTCGGTTCGCCACGCCGAAGACTATATAGTTTGACCTTTTAATCGACAGATCGATTGATTTCTGCGGTTATTCCAAGTGTTTAGGTCGCTCTGATCGCTGTTTGGCTCCGAAGTCTCGGTTGACAAATTTTAGTGCGTGAATATACAAAAAGACAAAGACGAAATAAAGTAGTTTTTAGTGATCGTTTTGATAAATAGAATTCATAGTAGAATGCATGGTCCCTATAAGGAATAAAAGAAACCATGTAATAGCGTGTAAAAAAGAAGATTCGGTGCCATGATTGATCTGGGCCTCATCAGGGAGCATTCGAAATGTGGCAATGAAAGCAAATGAGCCACGAATTCGACACGGTACCCCGTTGAATATTTATATTATTCGAAAAAGCAGAAAAAGAAATGGTTTACGAAATTTTTTTACGCAGTTCTCGACTGATTGTTGTTTTCAATTAATTGAAAACACATGAAACATCCAAACGATATAGCGAAATGATTGTTCGACGTCGTTTCGTTGCGAAATAAATAAATAGCTTCGAAGCGTAACTCATCAGCATAACAATTACAGACCTTACGACGTTCAAGAAAATTAACATCGTCAGTCACATGAAATCGTAGCTAACCAGCTGCTTACCGCAGGTAAAAGGGAACATCGACGTCTACGTAGTCAGTCGAGATAAATACCTCTAGATGTTTACGAATAACAGGTAAATCAACAACATGGTTGGACTGGTGTATGGCTGACCTTGTACTGGGCCGTTCGTAAGACACACGCTGCGTGGTCGTACTTCGGTTACATAGGCAAGATATATGCTGCTTTTTACTTTTTGCTTTCTGCTTTTTTCCCCATTCCGAACCACATCCCAGTAACTAGGATGAATTCGTTCAACCTCGCGGCTGCTATAGGTTTCTTCGAAAATTACAGATACGTTACGTCGATAAAAGCTGCACATGCGAATCGGAAATCAGTTGCAAAAACCTTTTAGAAATACATGTCATCAGTACAGTGCTAGATGATGCGTTCATGCATATATATTTTTTTAATGGTTCGTTTATTATAGTCTTGCATGCTGAGAGTTGAAATTTCACGCCACTCACTATCACATTACAAGTAGTCAGACGTTTGATATTACTGAACCTACGCTCGTATTTTAACACTGCGGAAGTCGTTTAATCTCCTACTAAAACTATTTTGCTTGGAGATTCTATTTTCTCCCTTCAATGTTACGGATACGAGATAGAATTGAATGACAAGCGGGAACAGTGAAATATAGAGTGTAAAGTGTTAATGAAAACAAAGGGAAAAGACAAGCAAAAAACAAAAATGTGAAACAGCGAAAATGTGAAAATATATTGGGCTTGATTAAATTTTTATGAGAATAGAAAATGTGAAGTAGTCGTCTGAGTGAGACGTTCATCGTGACAGAAGATAACCCTATTTTAAACCGAATCGAAATAACTTCATGACCTATATTTGAAGCTCAAAATGTGAGACCAATCCTGCAAAATAAATCCATCCCGTGTTCCTTTGAATGTCTCAGATCAACGGAAATGAAATTCTAATTGATTGCCGGCAGCACATGTACGTCTCATATCACACAAATTCATGTCCTAGGCTACGTTACCGACAGCATGCAATCGATCCTTTATGACACCTCTTTGTATTCTATTCATTGTTACCGGTCGCTTACCGTTAAAAAAATTAATGGTCTTTGATGAAATTGGGGTTATTGATAGTCTGAGGAAAAATTCGGTTCGGAATACCGAGTCATTGACCCCACCAATAATCTTGTGAGTGGTCGCTCGTAAGCAAACCAGGTGCAGGCGACCTTTATAAATAAACAAACAAAAAATAATGATCTTGCGTTCTGTCTCTGCATGGTTGCAGTTAGTTCGTAGCTATGGGCTGCTGATTCGCAAATGAGGTAATGGTCATCAAACTTTCGTTGTATGAAAGCTATAAGAGCGTCGTTCAGACAGATTGAATTCCTGTAACTGAAGATGTCTTGACTTGAGGATCATACATTGGCCGTGTCTCAATTCGACCAAAATGCACACTCGCGTACTTCCATATAAAGCCTATGAGAAAGAGTGAGAACCCAAGTATGCAAGTGCACACTAATTGTGAGTATACACTTGTGGTAAATTGAGACACGGCTATTCTCACAACTAACACCTGAACTGTATTGAAATTGTGTCGAATTTTTGTAAGACAAACAAAAACACGGGTCACACGGCGCCTCGTTATGTATTTAAACTGGAAATTTTGTACGAACGTAAGGGGCGAATTGGTAAAACAAGACTGTTGAAAAAGAGAGAAACAAATGATCCGATAAATAAGTATAAGATCTGCGCATTATAGTCAACCGGAGAAGACCTATCGAAGGACGCAGAGCATGAAAATCAAATTCCGTTAATTGATGCAGTGATGAACCTGTTAATTACTATCTGTAGTATATACGAGTAGTATGTAGTATGACGATTCCTCTGTATTCTGTCGTTCACTGAATGCATTCATTATGGAATGCTGATCGTTCGAAACGACTTGAATCATATTCAAATGAAATACCGTTGCGCCTGCGGCGTTATACGACTTTTGTCAACATTTAGTACTTTATTCTAGATTCAGCGGCGCTGCAGGCGAGACGCGGCTGCATGAGCGCCAAGTGTCTTACAATTGAAACAAGAGCGATACTCGGCTAGCTTTTCGCTCTGTTATGTTGTCAATCTTCATTCTTAGGAACCTTCGATCCGCTGATTATTGACACGATCGGGAATCATTGTCATTATTTCAGAGGTTCGCAACCTCACTGGCGCCATACGAGAGAACCTTTATCGTGCATGTCGACGCGATGCATGTGGTCGAAGAACAATTGAAGCAAATTAAAAAGGGTTCTATGAGAATTACCGAGATCGTATAGCTGTCTCGATAGTTTGGAGAAAGAATGAACACCATTTTAAACTTCATGACTATTTGAGAACGTCCGAACCCCGTGAACAATAGAAGATAAGAGTAAAATCACGACCTTTTTAACATCCTCTTTCTTGATTCTCTGTCTTCGCGCGATACTGTGAGAAAAATAAAACCCCTTATAGACATTTATGAATATAACATATCTATTACTCGTAACAATAAGCATACTTATACACTAACGGTTAGATGGATATGTTTGAATAATTACACCCACATGGATATCATACCAAGAGTTCATTATAACCGAGACAATGGATCTGAAAGCACGGATATGAGAATTCTGAATTAATTATGCGATCGATTAATGATCTAATAATACTTAGGAAAAAATTGTGTCCGATTAAAAAAGCAGTCGACAAATAAATCGCCTTGGAAACTAACAATGACAGGGTCTAAAATCCTTCCAATTTTTTCCACACATACGAAGAGTCTTTTGCTCTTGCAGATGCTTGGGGTGTCGTTGTCGCATAGGAAGAAGGAATAACAAAGGAGTTTGTGTCCGTTAAAAAAATAACATCGAGATTTTGGAAAATTCCAAATTACCTTACGATTAGCTACCGCAGGTGAATCAACGTCGGCGTCGGCGTAACGGGGGCGTCGTCACTACTGACAACAAGGCGCGCGTTCCGCGCCGAACTGACTCGACGCCCGACGTCATTCGGTAACGAATGAAACGCGGATGAACATGAAATGCGGAATGAAGAATATAGCGTAGAATGAAAGGAATCGTGCCCCCCGGGCGAACTCTATCGCAAGGTGCGCGGAGTCAGTGTTTCTCGGCCATACCGCTGCTCCAGCTAATCTCTTCAGTCATTCGTCAATAAATATATTTATCTCCTTACAATTCTCTCTCATTCGACGACACTATATAACGATATTGCTTGTTATACTTTGACCAGACAATAATAAGATCCTGATAATAACAATAACAGTGCGATATTACTATACATAAGTGCGCCGGTGGCACTGTATCCGGATTAAACTGTATACTGATGAATATGCTACTTTATTGGACCGGGAAAGCAGGACAACATTGAGATTTTTAGCCGCTCAATGGCGCCGACAAATGTTGTTTATGCCTTGGAAGCAAGACACACGTTTCGATTCCGAAAGTGATCAATATTCATGTGCGAGTGAATAAATTTTGTGTTTCGACATCACCTTTTAAAAAAAATTTAGTAAGACGATATTTCTTCCAAATTGTGACTTTAACATATTTGGCGCGTTTATTAAATGCTGTTAAGACTTAAGTAGGTAATATTTTGATATTTAAGAACAGTTATTAAAAAAAAAAATTGCATCAATTTTAATCGATTATTTTATCATGTCCCACAATCTAAATCATTGAGTAAGAAGATGACAACATAACTCCGATGAGAATATTCATATTACTAACGGAATACAGATTCGAACGGAAAAAGGTGTAATTTTTTTCATTTATTATTATTTTCTCAAATTCCGAATGAATTGGTAATATTTTGATATAGGAAAACTATGAGTTTTCAATCTTATAAGAGTCAAAATTTGCATATTATAATGTACTACAAAATAATCGCATAACTCCCAAATCGGTTTTGAGAAATCATGATAGAAATTTTAAGAACGCATTAGAAATGTGTGTTGAAAATATACTTAAAGTACATTCACGGATTCAATTCGATCACGCTTCTAACTGGATAAGAGCATTGTTGAAATTACAAAGTGATTTGACCCAAAAGAAGAGTAAGTGCTGTCCCCGACTGTCGTGCAGTGTGTATCGAATGTAGACAACTTGGGTAGAAAAAAAAATAACTAAAACGATTGAAATTTCGTATCAAAGTATACGAACATATTCGTCACTATATGTACGGTCCAAAAAGTGAGTTCGATTCAGAAAGAACTACCTTATATTTCAGCTGTGTATATTATACCTATCATATGTCTAAGGCAGCAAGGGATGTCACAGTTTAAAAAGTTGGCCCACGACGACGGATTGTTAACATTATGTTTGTTGATTGGCAGTGATTGGCGGTTCTACATTGCAAAGGCCTTGAGACATTACTGATATGAATATATATATATAGAGTATACATATACACGTACCTACTGTACGACGTACCGTTGATGATGATGATGTTCGCTCAAAGGCGTTCCGTCCAATTCGTGTCCCTGTCCTTCGGGGTAGTCACGAACATAAGTCGCTTGTACTGATAAGGAATAATCAAATAAATATTGTTTCTCTCTCTCTCAAATTCTATGTACCCTAATCATCCGGGTGTCTTTTTATTCAACATACAAACGTCATTGCGGGTCAGGGACTTATATTTCAAAACGTACGAATCGAGGACTCGAGAGGATGCTAAAGAGTTGCTGATTCCGATCGATGCAAAATTTCAACGTCTTTATCGTGAGTCGTTTTATGCGAATTGTTGGTAAAACTGTATCAAAGTTTGATGTGTTTCATAGAAAGTAGAGAATAGAAGGGAAAAAGGAAAGGGGAAGGATAATTATTAGTAGCTCGATATCGAGTTTCACATTGCCATACCAGTCTTTGACAAAATAATACCTAAATTTAGTATGGTGAATGTGAAATACCGGTATGGCCATGTCAACTTTCGATATGGAGCTACGAATAATTATCCTTCCCCCTTCCTTTTTTCCGTTTTCGTCTCTACTTTCGATGTAACACATCAAACTTTGATATACTTAGTCCTACCAACCATTCGCATAAAAAGTCTATCAGTGTAGTTTATAGGTTTTCGAATAGTTCAAATTGCTGCAATACAGTTTCGAGGCGTATACAACCGCAAGTTTCCGCGGATTCAGTGAGTGTTTCACATATAAACCCACGTATAGGTTGTTACGTGGACGATGTCAAAATCGTATATTGTGCAACTAGGAGGCAAACTCGATCTTTCCGCCGGGTATAAGTTCGCAATATGATTCGAGTCAAGGACGAATGTGTTTCACCGCTTCTTTATACTTCGGACCCAAAACACCCACCTTCCTCGTGCTTTGTTCCTATTGATGAACACGATTTAGATCTATATCTCTCTGGTCATTGTTACACAGAGAAGCCAGTGAAGTCTCTAATGACATCCTTTATTCTTCTTCAGGCAGGCGCTAGATCAGAGTTCCGATAGCGCGGTTCCTTCGCAGCAATACTTAGCCTCACTTCCATACCCATAGGAGAAATATGTTCACGAGCTTTAACGGTCCAGCAGTACATGGACATGATATGCCTGTAATGAGGCAACCCTATCGACAATGACAGGGCAAAAAAGAATGTCATCCAAGTTGCATATGCTCATGAGTCTGTCGAGGGCTCATCGACAAGAGGACCATGCGAAAACTTCATAGTTCGAAGGAATTGTCCATATGAGAAAATTGTAGCGTTACCAAGGTTCTTACGGGAAAAGATCGAACACCGTTAGAGTTCGGAAGGATAGTGTTTGAATTATGACGACAAATTGGATATCAATCCATCGTCGTGTCCCGACTGTAGAACATCGACCCGCGTTCTCATTGTCATGGCAACAAGTGCCGCATACACGTGAACAACACCTGTAAGACTTGTCACGTGTGTACATTGTACAATGCTAGCGTGACGTCTGATCGAAGACTCACACACACATACTGCACGATTAGTGTTAGTGCGAACGGGAAACATTTACATTTCGTATATGTATAGCAGGCTCGTGTATCTCTGCAAGCGATTCTTCCCTCATTTTCGCAATAGAAAGTTGGGGGTCCTGATCGTTTCTCACTAAGATGTCTTAGCTCGTTCTGAAAAATCAAAACATTTTTACCGCAGAGGACAACATGGCAGTTTCTAGAATATTTCCACGAAACACGCGAGAAGTATTGCGGTCACTACGCGGCGGCGATCCATCGATACCCGGAAATCTATTATCCGGTACGAATAATTATACCCAAAAATTCTATCCTCATAGCTCGACGAAATTTTAATTGATTGATTAAACAGCAGCTGAATGCAACAGAGCAATCTAGATCACGGCACGTCGGCCATGTTGTGTTGACACCGCGTCATCAGGCGGTCAGATAACAGCGACAAACCAGGCAGGCGGAACTCGGGTCTGTTCTCGTCGACTGCTACTAAGCTATTGTCACTTTTCAATTATATGAATAATAGTTTACTGGTCAGCTCACCGGTGCCGGTTTTATTAGTCCTGGCATTATTCCTTCTCTCCTTGTTATTCATGGTCGGGTTCTTCACCAACATTTTTCACTTCGTTCAAATGATATTCAGCACAACAAATATCCGAACTGCACATTATTATTCATTCACGCTGCGGACGCCATTTGCTAACTACATACATATATATACAAGATACAAGTTGTGCTAGTGCTTGTGCGGCGCCTGGCCCGGCCTGGCCTGTTTTCTCCGGTTTCCTAGCTCTGTCTTTGCCTCGCCGACTGTAGCCATCTCGCGGCGGTTCAGACACTACGGTGTCAGTCTTTTCTTCAGGGCCGTACATTGACCAATTAATAAATGCATGCACAACCTTCGTAAACAGCCTTGAAAAAACCATAATATACGCGGTTTTTCGCCATTCACACTACAGTGCCGACTGAGTAATAATCAATACTCAGATTTCGTGTGAGAACTTACCCGATGAGTCAATGGATCTAACCTCGGCCGGTTTAAAGAACTGAGAACATTACCTCGAAAATTGTGTCGTATTTTAAATTGCTGTTGCAATGGATTATCTAGCAGGGAAAGAAGGTCACTGAACTTTTTTTCCTTCACAATTCTAATTTCATTGAAACAAGATTCAAACAGTATCGAGTTTCAACCTGCTGACAAGCTCCTCCGGTCTCGTACATAACTTCTTATGAATGCGAAAGAGACACGTTTATCTGCAATTACGTCAGGAGCAGGGAAATGCCGTCGACGAATTAAACGGGGTCATAAATCTCAGTAGGATCTGGTTTTTCTTGTATTTTCTGAAAGTTCATGGCCCTTAGAAAGTGGTCTTAAAAGATCACGTGAATATTTTTCAGGTAACGAAACCACAGCCTGTTTTTAATCACTGCACTCATGTACGTACTTGAATCTTTATTGACTTCGAGGTTTTTCTCGCAATAGCATTTTCAACCTCGATGGCATGATTTTTAGGAAACAATCTTTTTGATACTTTCAAACCGCAATATTAAAAATATTGTTAGTGTCCTGAAGTTCCTGCTACTGCAGGTTCTCCTTGTTCCAATCTGGACCCCCAACATGGTGGCCACTGGTCAGGGAAAACCGGGAGGTCAGGAAAAAGTAGGGAATTTCGAAGAATAGTCAGGGAAGTCATGGAAAAGTCAGAAAATCCGAAAAACGGACAGGGAAAAGTCAAGGAATTTTATGGTGATACAAAACAAGACGGAATCAAAGATCCCCAGCGATTTTTTTCCTTCTTCGCACAGAAATCTTAATCAATATAAATAGTAGCAGAACTTGTATAAATTATAAATAAAAAAAAGTATTCCCAAAAACCATTTTCTTTCACCATTGATTCAGAGCATTATTTATTACGTAAAGAAAAGTCAGGGATTTTTTTTTACTCTTTATAGTGGCCACCATGCCTAAGGATAATGTACAAATGAACGAGGACCAAATGCTGGGTGAAGACGATCGATCACTAATCTTCGATCCTCAGATGCAGACGAATTATCCCATCCGCATGACGCCCTCGCTACAGATGAATGGATCATAACATTCATATCATAATATCGTTAGGTCCAACAGTAGCAAAGTTCACCGATGATGATATCAACAATGAGTCGACAGAAGTAGAAATTTGGTAGCAAACAAATATTTACTTGGGAATATAGTACCAAAATTATGACGATTGACGATCCTAGGGGAAAAAGGTTTGAAAATCATTTTCAGTGTATACCGTAATTAGTCAGTGGATTCAATGGACGTGATAAGAAGTGGATTCCCGGAAGCGTTCATTTGGTAAAATAATTTCGAATACCAATTCAAGGAATCCTGCATCCACCATTGAGCTATAACATAACATCTGTAACATTTTGAGCTATAGGTCTCAATGAGAGTCCCACTCGCCCGTATCGAATGGCGTTGCTATTGATATTGCCTTATGTCTCGGTTTCCAGTCATCAAAGTCCTATCTAAAAATGTCCCGGGTAAAAGGCTTGACTGCTGTGTGTAAGCGTAGGACTTAGACTGTTAAGTCAAAACTTTTTCGGATAGGACTTTTATGACGGGACACCAAGTCATAAGGCAATATTGATAGCGGCGGTCATTTTGTTCTCATGATTCGATGCATATAGGTATCTGTGACCTCGAGAGAACAAAGGAGGAAAGGGCTCGATGTTCGAAGTTAATATCAAAATTTCGTTTCGGGTTTGCTACGTTCTTTCTAGACTTGCAAATCTATGATGGTACACTAATATAGTAATCGAAATCATGCGATACTGTAATGCATAACTATGCAATGATTAACTATGTTAATTTATCATATACACGGCTAATAAACTAAAAAAATCTATGTTCTGTTTCTATCCATCCGCTAATTCAAGTTCGATCGAGGTTCCATACTTATTCTCACTAACTATGACACAATAGTTTCATATTCTCTCTTGAACAGTGTCATTGAGTGTCTCCATCTCCTATCTCGATTATCTTGCGGTTGTAGTATTTTGGAAGAACAGGACCGGTAATTTTCAATTCCAATTAAATTGACGAGAGCTGATATCTCTTCAGTACCAGCCGAATAAAAAAAATGGAAAACAAGGCATCGAGGAGATTGAGGTCACCACACACAGACACTCATTATTCCTGAGAATTATTGATCCTGATACACGAAATAATCGCAATGACTGAAGAGGATTGACCTTCGGTATCTGCAATCCATACCATGCATTGCTCGCACTTTGATGGCAGTTCTTTTGTTTTGCAAAAATCGAACGATTGAACCCTTTGTGATTATTCGGTGATTTGATGAAAATCCAAAATTGACACGAACAAAGATATCGTATGCTGTGTGTGGTTGACATCAACTGCTTCTGAAGCGATCGAAACATTTGAGACAATACATCACAAACATATTGGACGGGGATTTCGTTCACATGTAGGATTCTGCATGATGCATTTGTCAAGTCGAACGTGGTCGGATCTAATTGTCTATTGGAATAGAAACTCTGCTTTACAGAAAGCCAAAAACGTTATTCGGAATATTTTCTATTATTGGATGGCAAAAATATCATCAATTAGAAACGACCCTTTCGTATCGAATTATCATTACCTACGTTATCATCATCATTTTTTTAAATTTGACTTGCATTTATTTCACCAGCATTTAAGTCCTGTTCAGAATTCATTCCGTAGGCTTTTTTTAATACTAACATACTAAGACAATAATATACTAAGCTCACAAAAAATAGTGTGTGTAAGTAAGTAATAGTACATTAAGTAACTGTATAAATGAGAAAATAATGATAGAAGAACAGAATTTGAGACAAAAAAATACCCAAAAAGAACTCATAAAACATAATCGTACACGGATATAGAACAGTTATTCAAGTTATTACTACTTACTATCAGATAATAATTAGGGTACGTATGAAATACAATTTGCAAAAGATCACAACAATTATGCAAAAATAGACAATATTATCATTACATATCGATATTCCCACAAACTTACGACTCCCCTCTTCTACCCTACGCCCGATGAAATTACAAGTTCAAAACCTACACGGAGGCTCAGTTTTTCAAAAAATTTCGCCCTCTCAGTGTCTCTCTACATCCCCTCGTTGATAAAATTGTTTGAAAATTTATTTTCGACCCACGCTATACAGTCAGCCTCTCGTTACCCACTCATTTATTCATTTGTCGATTCAATTCTCATTCATGATCCGTGATATAGAAAATATCGACGATCGATATCTGAATTATCAATTTTAAACATGTGTGATGCGCTTGTACCCCCTTCATCTTCTTCTCTTTCGCAGATGGATATTTTCGCGTATATAGCGGCTGAGCTATTCTTATTTTTGCTTAAAAACTATAGACACGTGACAGATAGTGAATTTATTCATCACAGAAGCATTATATTATTGTAATAATTAGATAACTAATATTATGATACCTATATTGTTTTTGTTAATAATTATTCTTTTTCTTTAGATAGCGTTATAATAATACAATGATTGAGTACAAAACGTTTCAAGTTTCAAGCCTAGTATAAAGCATCATTTTGCACGAATAGTCGTCTCCTCCATTATCTTCGCGGCGATTTATTCGTGGATTTATCTATGATAATATTTTTCATTACGCCTCCGCCCCTTTTTTTTTTGTTGTTGTTATTGTTTCGTTTTTTTTACCTTCACGCAATATTCATAATATATTATCTCAAAGCATTTTTTTTTTTTTTGTATTTTTTCTTCTCTTTTTCAATTTCTCACATCTAACCATCAGCAAATTATGTATTTTATGTATTTATTATCAATTATAATAGAATACGTGTTACGTGTATATGTATAGTATTTTATTTTATTTTATTCATTTTTTTGTGTGTTTTTTTTTAAATTCATTTTATTATCGCGTTATTTGTTATTTTTCCTTAAAATCTAGTTGTAGCTGTGTAGTAATTTTTTTTTTATTCCCCCTTTTCTTTATTCTTCGTTTTCTTCAATTATTTTATTATTCATTGTTATTTGTTATTATAACTATTATTCATATCGCAATTGTAAGTAATATTAATAATGATAATAATAATAATAATAATAATAATAATAATAATAATAGAAGGCGAACGGGCAGCGAGAAAGAAAATTTCAAATTTAGAAATCAATAATAATAGTCAAAATAAAAGTAAAAAACAATTTTATTATTTTTAATCAGCTCCAAAAATTATGACAAGATTTTTTTTTCGCAGTTTTTTCAAAAGCTGATTAAAACAAGATATCAATAATTAAAGTGAAAATAAACTTAATGATAAAACATAGCGATAAGTATAGTGATGGGATATAATATCTTATGTTGAATGAAAAACTTAATCTAAACAGAAAAAAAACCACAAATTAAAAAACATATATCATTTGTTTTTGTTTTCTTTTTACGCTCTATAGTTGACACGATTTAATCTTCGATAGCTGTTTGTTATTATTTTTGTTTTTTCCTTAAATTTAAGAGGACATAAAAATGATTAAAATTATTTCCATGTTTATTTTGAATTAGTTGATTAATAGTGGATTCATTCTATTAATCATGGGCGATTCGCGGAGGTTTGAACTGCATAAAATTTCAATATCATGAAAGGAAAAAAAAACTGTGGGTAAAGTATAAAGCGAAAGATTAAATATGATTTTTAAATTCAAGTAATATCAACGACCCGTATATAATTTCTTGGCGAATCGCCCTTTTTTAAGCTGAGGTTCGCCTAAAGCCATACCTCCGTCTTCTTCCTTGGTTTAAAGTTTGCTACACGGTGTTTGAAAACGCCCTAGCAAAATATATCTTTTTTTTTCATCAATTTTTTTGTTTTCTTTTATCGAATATTGAGAGAATCTGAGAATTAAAGGCAAACCCGATTTAACCGGAGCTGGCAGTCTCCTTTTCCACCGGCGGGCTTGGCTGCTCTCCTGACTTCAATTCCTGTCCAGCTAGAGCCGCTTTGTTCTGCCTCACTATCTCAGCGCGTCTCTCCTTTTGTAAAAATCAATTAATTTTTTTTAGTCATATCATTAAACATACGTTATACATGCTTTACACGATACATCTATTCATTGGCACTGATCTATATCTACGTGTCACCGTCGAACTCAAAGATCTCAAAATTGTGCTATGAGTTCTCTGGGTGCAGTTGACGGCGAGGAACTGAAAATTACAACTACGACACCATTGCACATGCATAAAAAAATGAGATCATTGATTTTTTTTTTTAAACCTTGGAAGAATCGTTCGATGTTCTTTTAGACACAGTGAGAAAATAAGAATGTTTAAATTGTTTCTTGAATCTAGGAATAGGATGTGATAAATAAACGTGGAGAAAAATTGGTAATCTTGTGAATGTGAAACTGAAAATAATATTAAGAAGCGTCGTGAACAAAAAAACGTCTTTTTTTTTTTTATAGATTTTGAAGAGAATTACATGCTGGCGAATGGCCTGAACACGTCGCTGAATCTCTCGCTGTCGGTTGACTTCTGCAGCGGTCAGCCTCATGGCGAGCTCTCGCTCTTTAGCCTCGAGTGCCTTCAGCGCAAAGACTTCCGCTACTTGACGCACTTCCGCTATCTTCACTGTGTTCTAGACCACCATTGAAACCGCTTTTACTTAATGTTATATGCACACCCATTCATCCCGTCGTTTATTCATTTCTTTTTTTTTCTTCCTTATTTTCCTCTCTCATTCTCTCTCAACTAGCTTATCTCCCTTTAAAGCTTACAGCGGAGTCGATTTCACGGTGCACAACAAACGACTCACCGTTCAGAACTATGAATTATTTTTTATTTTTATAGTCTCTGTCGTCTAGTCGTCGTTTTTTCTTGCCTGGTGCAATCGAAACCTTTGCTCACTTTGAGAAGGCGTAAAATAAATTGAACCAGAGGCTTGCGAGTTATTAGATTCGATATAAAAAGTTGATCACGTTTGGGTAGTTAAAAAATTAAACTCTCGAGACAGGCAGACCTCTGTTCAAGCGCTGTATTCGTTAGTAAGATATCATTACGTATATTTATATGAATAATTCTGGTATGTAGAAGACTTTGAATACGTGTTCGGTATTAAATATGTTGTATTCATACAAAAATCTCTCTTGTAATATATGTACATTTCAAGTACACATGCATCTTAATTAAAAATAATTCATCAGCCGTTAAACTTACATGGTTGCGCAGCTTTTCCTTCTGCTCGCGCTCTATTGTCTCACGTCGTTCACGTGCCTGATCCAATTTACCCTGAATCTGAGTTTCCAACTGCTGGACACGCTCGGACATACCGCTGCGCACGCGTACGACTTGGTCCTCCTATGAAACACAAGCAAAGAGAAAAAAGTACGTTAGTATTTCAGTAACTAAACTTCTTCAGTCTTTGTTATCGAAAACACAACAATTCACTCACATGCTCCTTCAGACGATCCAGCATCTTTTTAATGTTCTCGTCACGCTGGGCTGCGGCAGTCTTCAACTTCTCCTCGACCGCACATCGAACTTCCTCGGTTTGTTGTTCCAAACTCAAACGTGTCTTTTCCACACTCTCCAGCTGTGAATTATTCCAAACATTGATAAACTCCCAATGTCAAACGAACAAATTCTGAATTTCAGGCAACTGAATTATCAACGCAGATGGACAGCTTACGTGATCCTTGAGCTTGCCCTTGAGATCAGCGATGTGAGCCTCCCGTTTTTCCTCGGTATTGGTCATTTTAGCATCAAGAGCCTCACGGGTCTGAGCTATGAATGCGGCGCTGAGTTCATCCTTCTTGCGCGAAGCCTCTTCGATTTTACCAAGCTTTGTTGCAAGAGCTGCAAGTTTGTGAGCTTCCAGAGAAAGCCGCCTTTCCTCAGCTGCTCTGAGCTTATCTTCTATGGCTATCTGCTGAGTAGGGCTTGGCTGAGGAGGTGAGGACGTCCGTTTTGGGACCGTAGGCTCAGCCAGGATCACCTCGTAGCACAAGCCACCCTTTGATTTCTCCTGGCATCGGATCTCAGTCGCTGTTAGAATTTGAAGAAATATTTTGTTAGTTTTTGATCACGGATGAGACTCTCTTTACCTGACTTGAACTAAATGTGCAACTCCCAAATTATTATGTACCATAATTCTTGCAAGGGTAAGTTTGTCACATATTGTGTCAGATGCGTTGATGAAGTCATTATGTATCAAACAACTGAACATTTTTAAATGATAATCATGAGTGTGCGGGGATATTGTCTATAGACATTCCTGTGGATACAATGGCTGTGATGTATACAAAGTGCTACACATGGAATGATGTTTGAAGAAAAATATACACTATTGTTATTGAAGTGTAGTAATTATAGTTGTGTGCGGACATTAAACATGTTATATCACCACGTGCACTGTATAAAATTGCAAGCATCAGAAAACTATTAGATTTTCATATTGATTGTGTACTATAATATTATTGTCTAGCACAAGTCAAATTATCGAAATCCATCCATATACTGTTTTTCTGATCAGGTACATATTTCAATGCAAAATGAGTACGAAAATTACATGGATATAGGCACATGAAGTGTAATTGTATAAAAAAAAATTTATGCAGATACAAACGACAGCAAAATTTTGGAGTGGAGAATTGAATCCCATTCTTCGTACTCATCAACCAGAATCTTTCGTACTATTTACATATAATCACACACAACGAATGACCATTACACTTCACACAATGCATAAGTAGCATGCGTGAGCACATTGAAAATTTGCATCAAAATTCCACTTACATGCTACTACACATTGCACAATATTCAAAATGGTGGTTATTACTCCAATTATTTCCGGAATCAGCCTTCTATTCGGCATAATTACGAACGTGTAAAACAAGTTTCTTGAAAAAAATAAAAATAGTTGCCCCTTGTGGTCGGAATTGATTCTCGTATAAAGTCTAAGATGAAGACAAAAGAAATATGAAAGCAGTGATTTGCTCTTCAGAAACGGAACAATAATCGCTTTTCAATTTGTAAGAGGCAATTGATTTGATAGTATTAGGTAGTATATATGCATTGGAAAGAGTTATATCGTGTTTCGGGATACTCCCAGGATTCCATGACTTCTAGGGTCGCTGGACACCGTGCGATACCGCAATGTCCACCCACACCATATACTCCTCCTACGGTTTAATTTGAGAGCAGGTAGTAACTCGAGGCTGGTATATAAGGAATGAGTCATGCCCCGAGTGCGGGGGATCGATCTACCGTCGTCTGATTCGTTTCTAGGCGTCGCGATGTCTAGCGTCGACACACGTTCCAGTGCTGCAGCCTTTCCGGCGCCACTCTCGACTAACTACCTCAAAAGCTTTTGTACCGAAATCTCGACATCAATTTTCTTGACTTATCTGGGTTTTCCGGTGAAAGAAAATCAATGAATTCAATTTGGATCAGCTTCTGTCTTCAAAATACGAAATACGATGCAATATATTCATGTGATACATGAAATGCACCAAAACGGTTGGATTCTAGATTTTCTTAAAATCGTTTTTTCCAGGCCTTTTCTCTCACTAGTGCAGTGCAGGTGAAAAAAATAATTGATCGCAGCTTGTAACTCATCGCCGTAATCCTCAATTAGTAATTTTCATTAGCTGCAAAATTTCTTGTGCGTGGTATAATTTCACAACTATCGGCTTGCGAACAGCTTTTCTTTGTTTAGTATGACGCAAATATATGTAAAGCATCAAGAACTTCATACAATATACATTCAGGAGATTTTCTACGTAGTTACAAATATGCAATTTGTGCTGTGCACCTGGACATCTATACATCGACGTGATAACGACACCGGAGTAATTAAAGTACTCACTGATAAATTTGACCTTTTTCGGTTGTTTCGTTCGTGGCTTTCCTTTGCCGGCCGGTTTCTTGGTGATCGGTGCACCACGCCTTTGACCAGCTTAAAGAACGAGATGGGGGTCGAGACATAAATATGAGATGATATAATCCTCCCCTGTTACGGCGACAGCGGTATATCAATTAGGAATAGGTGCAGCTCTATGCCGTAAGAGCAGGTAGGAGAGGTGAATAGAGACCGGGAGGAAAGACCGGAAGTAAGAAGGAGAACGGTTCACCACCCTGATAATTCTTTCTCTCCCTCTCTCTCTCTAGCTCATACTCTGATCAAATTTCGGCTAAGGAATCGATCAGTTCGACTGTATACACGAGGTCGTGCAGAACGCCGAATAAAAGGGTGGCCATCTTGGGCCGCACCCTGATCCCCCCTCGACGACGTGGTAACAGCGGAAACAGGTGAGATAAGAACAAGAATAGACAAAATGAAGAATTCGGTTACGACTTTATCTTGAATTTGTTTTACAAAATACGAATCCAGATTTTCTTTCTGTGTCTCATTTCACGTTTTTGGAATAAAATACACCAGACCAAGGTTGAGATCTGTAAGTAGGATGTTGTGGTACCAGTTTTTGCTACGCTCACTGCAGGCTGTATAGAGCGTAGCCTGGCCAGGACGCGGTACCAGGAAAATGAGAAATTGATCGAACAACTGTAGAGAGAAGTATGTGTGCAATGTTCTGCCGACTAGCTGTCGCAATATTGATCGGGGATTGCGGTCGAAGTTCTGAAATAAACCGCGGATTCGACTCGATCGAAATCACCCTTGCTTCAACGACAAAGAGAGGGAGAAAAAACGAATCAAACTCTCTTTTTTTCGAACAAAGCTCGATGTTCTTCGTGTTCCAATTCTCAATAAATCAAGGGATAATAATTGAATTCCACGGAGCTACTTCTCAAGGTATTCGGGAGGTAGGGAGAGGATTCCTTTTGATATCCTTAAACAATGGTAATGAAGGATTGTAAAAATCAGTGTGAAACTCACCGACCAGTCCCAGAGGTGCTTTGCAGCTGTGGCAGAAGCACTGCAGCACAGAATCGCGAACCAGACCGATCAGCATCGTCACGTCGCGTATTTATACAAAACGTACGAGACTGTAGTTGATGATGGATTTTAGTTTCGTGTCTAGAATCTCTAATTCTAGAAATCGAAGACTACCGGCTACTACTATACTTCAGATCAATTTGCTTGATATACTAAAAGGGTCCCGATGTAATAGCAGTGGTTTTTTTTTCGGATGACTTTAAGCAGCGATAGAATGCCAGATTTGGCTCGGTTCTGGCCGCCAATGAAGTCGCAGGTCGAGAGGGAGGTTTTTGGTATATCTGGGGCGGTGGCCGGAGGGCGACTGATCCAACGGCTGCGCCACGACCCTCAGCGTCGCTCAATATCCACCACCTCCACCAGTACAGTGCTTAAAGCAACCCCTAACTTCTTCCTCGACTTTTACTTCTACTTCTTCTATCAATCGACGGAAGGAACCACCACCACCATATCCTGACCGGTGATGCGGCTTTATTGCGGGTACCTTTAGATATAGATAGACAGATGTTGGATTCTAGAATTCGAAATATATTCTCGAATTTTTGCGCTGGTCAAGAATTTTTTTGATTGTATATTCACTTTTGCCGTAAGACGGGAAAAATCTGTGCGTTCTAAATTCAAATACATAAATTGGCTTCAATTGAAAATTATGCGGTAAAACGATTTATGCCGATCCGAAAAGTAAAATTTGGAGAAAAAAAGCTCAACTTTATTGCAGCTTTAGTTACCCTTATTTTTCTGATTCGTGAATCGACTTCGGATACACGCTCGAAAATTATCTTCATATCGTTGATTCTATTTTCTGATCATCACATCACTCTTTCATTGATTCGTTTTGAGTTATCGATCCTTTTGTCGATAAGAGAATGAAAGCCAAAAAAATAACGCGTTTATCAGTCAATTAGACAGTTTAAATCTCGGTCGAGTCCCGGCGCCGCTTTACTCGAGCCTTGGAGTCACGCATGTAACCACAATGAGGCTCAAGATCATCACAAAGATAACGTATGTATTTCGTATAAATAAATGTACACACCTTATACTCAGAGGACGATTCATTATTTTCAATTCGGTGTTATGTGCTCCGACAAAACGGTTTTCCGTTTGTTGAAAAAAAAAAAAAAAAAAAAATTGAATCGAATCGTTCAACTCATTTTATTTCCTCTGTTGTGCGTATTAGGTGTGACCATGACTTATCGTTCCTTGTGACCGGCATTCGTTTACACTGTCTTCAGGGCCAACTGAGATTTATATTTTTTACGGCACAGGCATTAAAAAGTCACTTTTTGACGCCTGTTTTCGTTCCGGCAAATGGCACTTTATACCGCTAAGTTCAAAGTTGCGGTATAAAGTCTTTATTCCGCAACTTTGATGCGCAGTTGGAAGTGCGCATGTCAAAGTTGCGAAATAAAATCTTTATACCGCAGGTTACCCCCTCTCTATACGTAGTTCGTGGGGAACTCAACTGGCGTCAAAGTGACTATTAATGCCTTTTCCGTAAAAAATATTGTATGGGGCGCGCGCAGAAAGTAACTGTTCAGCAAGGTTATGTTTTTGGTACTTGCCGTTGCTTTACAAGGCTCGCCAGGTAAAACCAACGGCTCGTGCGAAAAACATAACTTTGCCGAATGAACAGTTACTTTCTGCGCATGCCACATAAATATCTATTTATGGACAGGAATATTGATAATTAGGGTTGCACCAAAAAAGTACAAGCTTTTTCTTCTCGTCTAGGTACAGGACAGTAGGTTGTGATATCAGAAAATGTAATTCTGTTCTCAATTTGGTGGAGATAGGTTCAGAAAATAAGTGACGGTTGTCGTTGGCGTTCTCAATTAGCTATTCGGCAAAATCATGTCAGCAACAAAAATTTTTAATTGTTACTAAAGTAATACTCCAAACTTTCAGACTGTCGAAATGAACGTAGAAGCGTATCTTAAATCGAAAGAAGAAAATCTTACTCATCACCTTTTCGCAATACACGCCTCAAATGTTTTACTTCCTGATTACAGGACGATATCACACGCCCGACCTTGTAGGGTTCACGACAATTCCCTAGATTGCTATTTCTCATCGTACTACGTGAACGAATGACACAGATACGAAAATAAAGCCTACAGGAAATAAATTTATCACAACGAATAACCACGTCAAAAAGTTTCTTGAAAATCGGCGCAAGTCTTCAGTCTCTGCAGGAGTATTGAAAGCCCCTCAACGCTTTATTTGAATACGTGTGTATAGTTTGCTTCAATATTACTTATAATAACTTCTCCGTACGTACATAATGAAATCGCACTGCCTGTTCCCGGTTGGCGAATACAATAAAACACAAGGTATTCCAAATCTGTACGCATGTGGTGTATATATGCACGTACGAACACCACAACAGGCAACCAAGGACCTTGCGCAGACGCTTTATGGCGCACCGGTTTTCTATGTAATATTTCTATGTTCCTGTATGCTCCACCGCACTGCGTGAATCTGTTATGTTGGGTGTTCAAGGTGGGTCAAAAAAGAAATCAGCTAATTTCAAAACGCCGATCTTAGATCATTACCATTATTATTACTTCTTTGCTGGAAACCAGACCAATAACAAACCCAAGTTTTTCAAGTACATAGCAATTTTCCCTCGGCCACTTTGTATTCCTCGTATACATACATGGGTGTATGATTTATGAAGCTAAGGTTAGTCGGTCTATAGACGGACGACCGGGCGTCAATGTCAACGACGACCGCGAACTCTGGAACAGCGAATGAAAATACACAGGTAGGTATGTCGAAGTCGGAAGATTCCTAAATCCATTAAGGAAATAAGAAGAAGGTATAACGTATGTCGAAGAAATAAGAGCGAATACTTACATTTGTACCGTCGTAACATTGCGCTTACTCCCCTCTTCCTCCACCGTCCTTTTTTAATTTATTCGATGAAAAGGGTTATTTTCCACTTTTTGTTTTATGTCTATCATACGCAAAAAAGCACATGTACGCGCATACTGTACACATGGCCGTAACAAGATATTTGACGATGAAAAAAAACTAGGCATGTATTTCCACTTACTTGTCTTCTGACAGGCATGAAGTTGTCAGATATAAAAGAAGTTGATTCGGGGACGTTGATATCATATTGAAAATATCGAGTACCTACTCTTTATTTTCATATATCCTACCAGATGGAACAAATAGTCACATATCATAACAATAAAAATTGTAACATGAAGAAAAATGATAAAAATCAATAAATATACATGTGATAATTTGTGAAGATATCGGATATCGCACACGTCGTTGTGATGAATTATTGATATTTCCATGCATTGTTACCGAGCACACGTGAGTCTGTGAATCATAAATCGTTACGTCGTGTGTTGCTGCGAGCCAGATAAAGAAGGGAAGAATATATACGACTCGGTTGAGAATCACTTGGTGCAACCATGACTGCAGTGATCGCGCTGCAGTGGCGGATCTCGCGCGTCCCTGGCGAGGGAAATAGAAAGAGATGGAGGTATAGGATGTATATGGGGAGGGCTCTGACCTCTGCGTGGGCAACTGCGGTAATTTTGTATTTCTAACGGGTTTTCGACTTCTTTTGTTAATGTTTCGACTGACACAAACCTTCATTCGATTTTTCAACTTCCCTTACTTCAGTTTTCAGAAAAAATCAAAAGTTATTATTCTAGTCAACCTCAAGACGAAGACTCGATTTAAAATCTAGAATCTAGAGAATCACCTCCGACCATGTTCTTTTCACACTTAGAAATAATAATAAGAAGAAAAAAAAGGTATATGACTTTGGTCTCAATCTGTATAAAATTAGTTCATTGCAGTCATTTCCGCATACCTAACATCTTTCATTTGTTTTCTTTACATCGATTGTTGTCACCCTCAAGATTTTACAAATTACAGATAAATTTTAAGAAACATGTATAATAATATTTTGAATAAACATCCTCATTAATCAGGGGAAAAAAAATGTGCAGAAAGTTCCTGTTGCACAAGAACCTAATCCTACCTATTTTTATAGCACATAGAAATAGGTATTTCAAACATAAGTTCACGAGGACTGAATTCATTGTATGAACCACCATTTTGATATTTGATATTTTTAACATTCTTATCGATACATAGTATGTACGGTATATCGGAGGTACTCACCCTCGCTGATTGCGGGAACAACAGCTTCGGTAGCGGTTGCCATGTTATCGGTATTCTTTTTTTCTTTTTTGGTTCTGATCGTGCGAAAATGAAACGTAAAAAGAAAACAAAGATCAATATTGATAATCACATCGAAAACAAAACATGAATAATAATAATAATAACAATAATGGTGTTGAAACGTAATGATTTTTAACGATTTTACTTGTTTCGCAATCATAATTTATTGGTGAAAAGCAAAAGAAAAAACATAGATTTCTAGTCGAAATTGCATGTGAGGACCAAGAAAAAATACAATTTAAAAACGAAGAAGATGGATAACGTAAAATGCTGCGTCAAAAATTGTTACTCTTCGACAATGTATAAGTTTCTTCCCCAAAATCACTAAAGATTACACAAAGGATTTACAAAAATATTCCAGGACATCTTGAAGGATCAAATTATGCCAAAAAGATTCTCAATTTTTCATCATCCGCGGAACAATTAATTTTTCTTTCTTCGTTGTCGTTGATTATAATTAATTTTAAATCAAGACTGGTGAAAAAAATGTACATAAAACGCGAACGCGGCCTCTAAAACACGCTCTCAATATCCGTCTGTATCGAGGCTCTATTCAGTTCGCTAACTGTTCCGTATGTACATCGGATGAAGACTCTTTTCTTCGCTCAACGGTCAAGAATCGTTAGAACGCAGTTTGCACCGTATCCGAAGACACAATCGCTCTGAATTATAGCCAGATAAATAACGATCATGAATGACATTCGTATGTTAGACTTCGGTGGACCGAAACAGTCCCAGTCAAGCATAGACCTGCATGGAGCCGGAGGATCCCAGTTATACATAGTTACACACAGAGGACCGTGTAAGCATGAACTTTACACACACACACTTGCGACGTGACAAAGAAAATAGCAGGATCATAGAAGTTGGATCAGAGTAAACCGCGACTATCGGGAAGAAAACAAAGACGATCAAACTCACGCAAAGTGAGAAAAATTTACGCACAGTAAGCGTGAAATTATGAAATAAACAAACAAACCACGCGGTAGAGGCAAACCGACGCGTCCTTTGTTTGGAATTTTCAGCGTCGCTTCTCGCTTTTGTGCACGAGTTATATCTACTCTTGACTATCTCAGGATTTACTCGAGCTTCAATCCAACGAAATAGTGATCGAATAATGGATAAAAATCTACTTACAATCAGTCTGTAGCCTCTCGAAGAACGGAATCACTGCGATACACTGGAAGTACGTAACCGAACGAACGAGCAAACAACGCAGCAGGACCCTCTTATATCGGCAACTGCCAGTCCACTGTCCCCTGCGGTAACGCACACACTCTTGCCGCCACCGAGTCGAGGCTTTCGATTGGTCGCGGCAATCGCTGCGTGCTCCTGATTGGCCCGTTTGAATTCTGACCGCTGTCTCGCTCCGTGTGAGTGTCGTACGGCCGTTGATCAGTTGGTGGTCTTTTTTTTCGCACTAACAAGTTTCTCGCTCGAATCACCCGTGTATTTGTGAGCGATCCTCTTCGCCCGACTCTGTTATGAATAATCGCTGCGATGAGAGAAGGTTTCGGGTATAAATTCGCCGACTATTTGAAATTAACCAGAACCGTTTTTGTAACGGACTTTCTTTGTCGGTTGGCGATTAAAAAATTTGCAACGATGATTCACGACGCTAGTCGTTCTCGCTTCTTAGTTCTTCCTTTATGTACTAAGTCAACTGTGTGTGTACGTACCCGCGACGGACCTGGGCTCGGCTATCCGACCATAAATACAAAAATCCGTTCCAAATATAGTCAAACGAGCGTAACAGGTTTCGGCCGTACTCTCAACTATTGTTTTTGAGAATTCTAAGCCAACATTATTTACTCGACTAATCGACGTCTGCAGCGACAAATCGACAGATTTTTCACCCTTTTTCCGCATATTTGAGTCTGAGTTTAACGGCTTTGATTCTATTTTTAGCAAAACGGAAAGATTCGGACTATTATTCATCGAGTTAATGAATGGGTATGAATTTTTTCGTCATTCGAAGAAGAACGCAGTCATTATATGAAACAGGATGTGGAGGGAATGAAATAAATTCAACAGTATTGACATAGTAACAATATTCTGCATTTGTTCAATGGTCACAATGAATTAATTAATTTGTGCCATATTAGTCGAAGAAGAAGAAGAAGAAGAAGAAAATAAATGATACTAATAAAGCATTCATACGAAAGCAACGATCATACAAATCACAATAATTAGTCAAGCTCAAGTGTCTCGTCTCTTATCTCATTCTCCTAAAATTAAAGAACTTTCATGCAGACGTAATGCAGTTACATTGACTAGAAGTTTATTTCTGTACTTTTTCAATCATCTCTCTCAATCGTTTAACAAATAAAAAGAATCCTAAATTTAATCAGATTTTTTATTCATCGATCCAGCAGTCTTTGTACCACGTGCCAAGTCCCCTGGAATAAATTATGCATCGATTAGTCAGAAGATTATAGAATCAATTATGGGGGTGACTTAAAGGCGAAGAGAAAAGTAGACATTTTTTAGTCTCTTTACTCCGCTTTTCCCCCCTGAGCTTTAGGCTCCATTAGGGAATATCAGCAATGAAAAAAAGTTCTTGCGCAAAACGTACCACTGTTGTTACTCTCATCCTTAAGATTCTTGTTGGTATTGGTACAGGGTATTTGTTTGCCATTCTGAAAAACGATAAACGCCATGCGCAACGCATCAAACGCACAACGTGTTAGTAACGAAAAAGACAAAACGAAAGAGAGGAAAAAAGAACATATATCAAGAACAGAACAAGAGACAAGGAGTATAAAAAAGAAGAAAAAAAATATCCATCCTGTCTCGTGATTATCGAACTAGTCGAGTTACCTCAAAGTATTGATGCCAGAGAACGCAGCCGTACACGCACAATACTGATACTAATGATTGACACAATAGCCATAGAAGTATGTTCAGCGATTGTGTACGCTCGAATACTGGAGCACCGTGACGAACGCAGAGGAGAGCCTCTGTCACCATTATCGCTCCATACACCCAGCACTGGGTGCCGACTCGGCTACACGATGGATCCGTGACGTAGATGTAGTATTGCCTGAAACAGGTTGAGAATTATTCCAATGTTCCATTGAGGCAATCGATTTAATTACAGAACAAATTCATATTAGGCATCGATTGATAAAAAATTCGAATATATTAGGTAACTGGTGAAGAAAGCCGAGCAAATTTTTCTACTTTCAGGTGATGAGCATCTCGAATGAAGGAAATTATCGGATTTAGAGTTTCGAATTTAATATTCAAGCACTTATTCTTATACTTTATCGATTGGTTTATCGTTGGATTCCGAATTTTAGGTTTTCACCAGGATCTCGTATATTATCACAAACCAGTTATATTGTGCTAAGAAATGCCCTGACAACAATTTTATAGAGCATAGAACGACCGAGGGAGCCGAATATAGAATATAAATTTAAATTCAAATGAAATTCAAGACTCTGAGTCAAATTACAGGCTATTTCCGCAAATTCAAGGCACCCTGACTCATCAGTCTACTGCAGCTACTTTGTACCCATTGTCTACAGACCTGAATTTTTGTTCTCAATTTATGAAAAATCGATCATTGTCTTAAATCATTGTAGCTACCCCAAAAATTTTTAGATATCTCAAATCTTTACAATCCACATAGACCGAAGAAGTTAATTTTCAATACTTCTGAAACTTTGTTGACAAGTACTCTGGAAGTTTAGAAGTTATAAGATTGTCTATTTGGAAGTATAAATGAATAAAAACGGAAACAAAAAGCAATAAGTCCAGAGGAATAGAAATTTGCATCTCATTGTCAAAAATCTTGATTGAATTTTCAACCAATAAAATTTCTGAGGATTCAAAGAGATTATTGTGCTCATTCGAGTGCCCAAGGTCTAGTTTTTTTCCTCAAACGTTCTTCTACCGATTGATAAACGACAAGGATTGAAAATTCTCGGTTCTTCTGTAAAAATTTAAAGATTATGCCGCATGTTAAACTAGAGGTTCACCTAACAGATGGCGCAACAATGACTCCGATAAGCACGAGCCGTGAAACGACGAATGGATGAGAAGGAGGAAACTCGTAGACGTGTTTAAGGAAGAACGTGTTGAGCTCAGATATCTGCCAGAAGATAACGAGTTGCGAGAGCGCGACGAATCTCATGTAAGTGCAAGTGGGATCGAGCCACCTGACCGAGGTCCAGCTACCCGGCGTAAACTGCAGCACAGCTCTCTTCAGCTTTCCAGTAGTACTTTCGATATCCCTTATGCTGACCCATTTGTACTCTCTCATCTCAAGACAGGAGCATATCTTCAGGCCCACCCAGATCCCGAGACCATTACAGATCAGGACGTCCAGGATCAGAGCGTCCCACCAGCACTCGACAAAGTTAGGCAGCAAATGGGCAAAGGCTATCTCTGTGACCTCCCACATGACACTGATCGCCCATAGAATGCCGAGGTGTCGGATCAGCACTGCCTTAAACGTCCATCCGAGGAAGTGGGCAAGCGCGAATACGTCCAGGTGGTTCCATATCTTTTCTAGCGTAACGTCGGAGCAGTTGACTCCGTACTCTTTGTCCATGTCGATCCTGAACTCTGACAAGCCGGGATCAACCCACACCAATAGCCTCTTGACAGTCTCATAGTTCTGGAAGAGCATGAAGAGCAGACCCATCAAATAAAGGACACTGCAGCCGAATACTATCCTCCATACTGCAGGATGTGGCCGGGTAAAAGGCCCGTTTGGAAATGTGAGCACGGAGATTATCAGGAAGAAGAATACCACGCATATTACTCCCGCCCAAATGTTGTCCTCCACGTTCGCCTCGTCTCTAGAATTGATAAAGACTATCGTTAAGCAGATACTATCGCCTCAGGAATCTACAAATTGAATAAACAAGACAAATCATCGATTCTCCAGAACTAGAATATGAACCGCAAACAATGATTTGTGGGCTGGAGCAATGACATAGTTTCGGAGACAAATTCTTGTCATGATTCGAGCTTTTTTTTCAATCACTGCTGCGTGTGAAAGAGCTCAGCAGCTATTGTAGGACAAATTAAACTGGGGAAGAAGTTTCACATTATGACTAGTGAATGAATTGAATGAAAAATTTGTCCATAGAAGGTATCAATTAGAAAGCTGCGGATGAATGATGAAAATCTAAATTTGTTTGATCGTACCTGACGAACGCAAAGTATATCACGGCCGTTATTGAGATGAGGAGAAGAGTGATGGTGTGTGGTTCGTAGAAGAATTCGATGGATATATCATCGACTGGTCGTTCGTTGATGTTTGAGAAGCTATCCGCTCCTGGGCCGATTCTGTGTGCTTCGTTGCTTTCCGATAAATTATAACTACGACGACGGTTTTGTATCGTTTCATTTTCCCCTCGTCCTTGTCCTTGAAGCCTGTTTCGCAAGGAGATACCCTCCGGTAACTCGTTACTTGTCATTTTATTTTATGATTATACTTATGATATACAGAGCATCGCACGACACGCTTGTACCAACGTAGTTCACGTAATGCAATTACGATACTCTCAGTTTCTTAGGTCAGGTTAGGTTTAGGTTATGTTGGGGGAAATGTTAGGTTAGATTACCGAATTCCGAACTAGTATCTCTACCCCGTGAAGCGGTGGTTGTCCACTTATCACTCCATTTATCATCGGAATGACGGAAGTGTCGCTATCTGTCTCAATCCCTGCGAGTTATCGGTCGACTTTCGAGCATCAGAGGCTCCACTCTACCTTACCGACTGCGGTACGGAAACTGAGACGATGGAGACGGCATGGATGATAGTGTGATGTGAAACCAAGCGGATCGGGAGTAATCCGTGACGTGGAAAGGACATCCTTTACCAACGAACGAGTAATTTGATTGCTGCTAATCTAGTCACCCTAATATACAAATATTTTTCAGATCTCCTCACCCCGTACTGAAAAAAAGTATCATGTGATAGAACACCACGAACAATCTATCATTGTGTAACAAATCCGCATGAAATTCATCATTTGATTAAGCTTGTGGATACGATATGATAGAACAATTCACGTAATAGATTAAATTAAGAAATAGAAATGTGGATCTGTTTTATATCTAATGATCTCACGCTACGTGATTTATTGTGTGATTATGTTATAACAGATTCGCAAGTTGAATCATACCGTTTTTTTTTTTTTTTTGTAACACATGCACGATTTTTGCGTTTTTTTTTAACCTATTAAGCGGTTGTAAAGTGACCTTTTACTGACCGGCTTGAAATAGCGGGCGTAAAGTGAGCACAAAATCTATTATTCGTATCATATTTACTATTTCCTGTTGAAAAATGCAATGTATTTGTAACATAACTATGTGTTGCCGTGTCAAAAAAGGTCACCTTAGTGCCGCTCATAGGCACAAAAGACGCAGAAATCAATACATGCGTTACAAAAAATATGGTGTGCACCAAGGGCTAAAAGTGGGCTTATGACCTCGTATGGTTGCAGTACTCGTCTTTGGCTCGCAGACGCACTCGCCTTCGGCTCCGTACTGCAAACTCCACACTCGGTATAGGCCTGTTGGATAACATACAAACATAGAGAGTAAGCTTGTGTTGGCGTGTACATAGTTGCAATAAACGCCCTCGTGTTGCGCTTAACTCTCGCTAGACAGCGGTGACAGTCGTATACGTGCCAGCATTTCACGCACACTCGTATCGTGCACGTATGTTATCCAACTGCCCTATAAAAAAGCCCACTTTACGCCCTAGGTGCACAATATACTATTATTACTGTAATAGGATGTGAAATGTATCAATCTTCTTCCCTGTACATCTGTTTTATTGGGTTTATTCCGTACGTCAACTCTGCACTCTCTATACGGCGATTCCACGTCAACCGTGACACTCCTGTCCCTCATAGTCAGCGATTTCGATGAAATTTGGTGAATACGTAGGTTTTGGAGGAAAATAATTTTTGGCCAAAGGATTTTCGGAAATTCGAAAAACTATAGGAGTTGCAGAGCCTGAAATTCTTTGGTCGTCGATTTGTCGAAAAAACATATCTCTGACACGAGTTATCGTAATCCAAATCCGTTTTTACGACTTCGCGCTGGAAACTATGAAGTTTCAAGGAAAAAATACGTTACCAATGACAAAAAAACAAATCAATGTTTATTATGCAAAAAAACATTGAAAATCGATTTTTAATCGTGTTCTCTCACTTTGTAAATTATGAAAAAAAGTCAAGTTATTCCTTTCGGTGTTCTCTTGGATTTCGTCCATCGAAAAGTATGGTGTCTCTTTTGGTTTGCCTATCAATAAAGGTCAAAGTCGGTCAGACGCTCTCTTGCCGTGCAGTGCTAGCCAGTGTTGGGCGAATTTGTAATTAATTCATTACAAATTAGAAATTACAATTTGTGATTGGTTTCCTTTGTTGTAATTCGTGATTAAACCAAAATCCATTACTCAATACAATTGTAATTCGTAATGAAACCGAAATACATCAACCATTACAATTTTTATTCGTAATTAAACCGAAATACATTAACCATTACAATTTTTATTTGTAATT
>JAFFZH010015716.1:30906-51154 GCA_018420115.1 Euura saliciscinereae | reverse complement strand
GTAATTCCATACCAATTGCGATTCAGGTATGGATTACTCCATACCGACCACACCGAAGTCGCCGGCCCTGGTCATCATATCCTGATTTTTGTTTCAGGTTACCGCCCGAGGGAGCGTCTAAACAGAAGTAAGTTAAAGATACAGAGATCTTCGATAATGACAGATATTCACTTGTTGTTCGAATTTAGCTCAAGCGAGTCGAGCACCGCGGAATGACGACTTAATCACAGTCCTCTTCACTTTACTACAATTTCAACATGTCAGGTTCCACTCGATTCGTCAAGTATTGTCATGATATCCTGATTTTTGTTTCAGGAGGCAACCCAAACCAGCGTAACGCGAGTGAGTTAAAGATACAGAGATTTCGATAATGACACATATTCACTTGTTGTTCGAATTTAGCTCAAGCGAGTTGAGCACCGCGGAATGACGACTTAATCACAGTCCTCTTCACTTTACTACAATTTCAACATGTCAGGTTCCACTCGATTCGTCAAGTATTGTCATGATATCCTGATTTTTGTTTCAGGAGTCCCCCCAACCCGGGCTCCCACCAACAGTAAGTTGAAGATACAGAGATTTTCGATAATGACAGATATTTACTTCTCGTTCGAATTTAGCTCAAGCGAGTCGAGCACCGCGGAATGACGACTTAATCACAGTCCTCTTCACTTTACTACAATTTCAACATGTCAGGTTCCACTCGATTCTTCAAGTATTGTCATGATATCCTGATTTTTGTTTCAGCCGTCCCCCCAACCCAGGCTCCCACCATCGGTGAGTTAAAGATACAGAGATTTTCGATAATGACAGATATTCACTTGTTGTTCGAATTTATAACGTTATGCTCTTTGTTTGGAACCATTCTACTCTCTACATTTTATGCTACACGAAATGTTCAAACCATTTTCAACATGTCAGGTTCCACTCGATTCGTCAAGTATTGTCATGATATCCTGATTTTTGTTTCAGGAGTCGACCCAGCCTTGGCTACCATAATCAACAGTAAGTTAAAGATACAGAGATTCTCGATAATGACAGATATTCACTTGTTGTTCGAATTTATAACGTTATGCTCTTTGTTTGGAACCATTCTACTCTCTACATTTTATGCTACACAAAATGTTCAAACCATTTTCAACATGTCAGGTTCCACTCGATTCGTCAAGTATTGTCATGATATCCTGATTTTCGTTTCAGCACTCACCCCAACCGCGGCTGTCTTGAGTGAGTTTAAGATACAGAGATTTGGATAATGACAGATATTTACTTGTTGTTCGAATTTAGCTCAAGCGAGTCGAGCACCGCGGAATGACGACTTAATCACAGTCCTCTTTACTTAAATTTCAGCTGACCTAGATAAGATCAAAAAGATACTGAAATTGTATGCAGACTCTATCAGAAACCCGGCCGAAGGTAAGTTCAAAACAATGTCACCCAATGAAGATACTCGAGTCATAGCTACTAAGACATGCGTCAAATATTGACAAAGTACAATAGTGTCATGATGTACCTATTTTATTTTGCAGATATGGCTCAAGACGATCTGACTGAGACAGACGCTAGTAAGTGATAAGTGATACACTTACTTGACCAATTTATACGTCTTCCAAAACGCTCGAATTATCTTTGTCTCCGTATTCTGGAAAATCATTCCGTTTGATATTCAGGACCTCTCTATTTATATTTCAGCTGCTTTGAAGACTGCCGGAATCAAGTTCTCAAACGCT
Source organism: Euura saliciscinereae (assembly GCA_018420115.1). NCBI lineage: Eukaryota > Metazoa > Arthropoda > Insecta > Hymenoptera > Tenthredinidae > Euura > Euura saliciscinereae. Next base: position 49,424 of record JAFFZH010015716.1, on the reverse strand, counting down.
GTATTTGAAATCGTAGCGCGAAAGCTGACCGGTGAGTTGAAGACGACTTTTACCCTTTAAAAATGTTTTTGTGATCTACTGTTCGCTTCACGTATCAGGGTGAAGTCGAGAAATTGTTTTAATCGACCGAGATTTTCTATTTTGATTCTTCATATTTCATTCTTTTTTCACTTATTGCCATTATATCATGCGTCAATTGGTGAACTTCCACTCTGTCATGATACGCCTATTTTAGTTTCAGAAGCTTATAAAAGAGCAATTATTACAGGATTCGTGGGTAAGTCACACTCATTCGGAGAATACATCAAGCCTAGCTTGATTTTCATCCAGCTGTTGTTAGAACTGAGTGAGAGTCGAAGACGACATGATCATTATAACCTCTGCATTCCAATTTCAGATTTTCTCGAGCCAATAAAAGACAAACTGATAAAACATACGAAAAGAGTTGAACCGCTAAAAGGATGTGAGTTGAAGACGATTGTGCCCATCTAGAATATCGCGCCTCAATTAACACTTGAACATTGTCTAAATTGTTGAGGTATCTTTTAATTTCCAGTGAACGAGCAACAGGTCGAAGAGAAAGTGGCCGGCACGGAGATGGCATTCAAAATAATGGAGAACCACATCAAAGCGATTTTGAATGTTGCTATCGGGCTTGCCAGGGGTAAGTTGGAAACAATCGTACCATTGGAAATATAATTGTCATACTGAGATCTATCGGTTGCTACAAACCAAATTCCAATGAGGCTTTCATAAATTGATGTATTTCCTTAGCCTCCAGTTAGGCAAACATATTTGATACTCGACACTCGATCCCTGATTTCAATTGTACCACCAGTTTGGTACTGCTAAACTACGATCCTGAATATTTTGACTTTTTATATTATTGCCAACATCAACTAAAATATGATGTTTTCTTGAATTATACTTTCAATGTGTTCTGGTAATTGCCATTGAATCGTAATTTCACTTTCTCAGATGGAGCTTCATCTTCATCTTCATAATGTTATATCCCCGGGACCAGAGGTGGTCCCAGGTGTAGAACCCTCACACCTACCAATTTATAACGACAGGGCTTTGAATATGGATTAGATTATATTATTAATTCTTATATTTTATTATAATAGTTCTAGGATTGAGCAACTGATTGTGCAACCGTCTAATGGATGCGGGGCTGCGCCTCCCATCGATACACTGGACGGCTAAAACCGCATCCTGGTAGGAATGAGAAATAGAAAATACGGGTCGCGGCCGGTCAAGAGTTGTGACTCTTTTCAAAGAGTTTTTCCTTCACTTCAATCATAACCACGACTTTCCAACAAGTACTCTCTTGACCGTCTGGAAGCTATTCAGTTGTTCAGTCTATTTTAAACTTAGAATATTTAGCTTGCACTTTATAAAAACTTATACTTAAAAGTCTATAATTTCAATTCTAGTTAGAATTTTATACTTGTAAAAGTTAACAATTTACTTTCTTTAACTGAATAAATCAGTACTCAATCTACCAAATCTTCAATCCACCTTCTCGCCTCTATACACCTGTACTTCTTCATTCACCCTCAAATTCTTCAATAATCAGCGTATTTGACAAGTAAGTACAATTTTCACTAACATTTACATAACGCATAGGGGAGACCGGGGCAATATGATCCCGCGGGGCAAAACGATCATGTTAGGTTCTGAGCTGATTGGCGTTGCTCGGAAACTCATTGTTGCCGGAATAATATGCGTTGTAGTTGTAGAAAACAGTGCATGTAAACAGAAGGACGCAAACTTAAGTATTACGTGTAGTGCTTATGAAAAACTACTTCAGAGACTTCACGTTCTAAGGCGACTGCCATATGTCGATCTCTGTGAACATTGTACCTAATTAATAAACGAAATGTCGACCTTACCTAAAGATGACGATACACCTTTAGCTTCAATTCAGTGTGCAAACTTTTTTCCTTCGGGACTTTTTTTGCGGCGAAAAATTACATTTAGTTTAGGTTATGCACTTGGGGCAAAATGATCATTTATGGCCTGGGGCCAAATGATCACCACTATCATGCACTGTCATGGTGATCATTTTGCGTTGGAAAACCATTTCTGTAAAACTAACTAAGAACCGACTGTAAGAATACATAACTGTGCAAAAAAACCCATAACATTAATAATTCGCTTGAGGAAACAGTGTAGTACTAAATATCAAACTTTTAAACCCAGATGTACATAGTTTTCTATATTGAAATCAAGGGATCATTTTGCCCCGCACTATGGGGCAAAATGATCCTTTGTCACTGGTGCAATTTTCCGTAATTTGTCGCAATCGTAGCAGGTCATAAAATCTGAAAAAATTCAACAATGTAGCCGAAGGATGGTACAATCCATGCCCTCTATCTTCGAATTTTTTAAGCGAATAGTTTAGACTATATAGTCATTTTGCCCCGGTCTCCCCTACAAGCCTTCTAGTCTGTCAAGCCCTCCTCGAACCCATTCACGCTACCAAGAGGAGGTTTTTCACGATTAAATCTAAATACTCATCTGGGGTTAGCTTAATAAATATTTGGATTCATTCTCAGCAAAACTCACACCCCCCAGGTCATAACAATAATCTAAATCCCATGCCAGTCCAGCTGAACCGAAGCAGCGGAAGAGACTATTGGTGAGTGTCATCGACAGTATTTGCACCTGATACGAAGATGCTGGATATATTTATTCACTAATTTTGGTGAATCTATTCGCAGGCCACTTCTTAGCAGCTATCGCGGAGCGGAACGTAAATCATCTGCTGGACGAGAGACTACCACTTTCTTCCAGCACGTCTTCCAATTGATTACTGAATATGTATATACCAGTGAGAATAATGTGAAGCTGCATAAGATTGTGACCAATAAAAATCAATTTCGAAAATATTCATTTGCTGTATCGTATAAATTTTCCATTTCCGAACACAGATTCCAAATACAAAAGAATAAAGACCTTTAGAGGCCCTTATAAAAACGATAACTTTTTCCTTCCGAGTCACGTGACATGTGAAAAGGTTTTTTTATTTGCAACACCTGCATGAAAAGTTTGATTCCGTTCGGACCGCTAAACCGATTTGGATGAAATTTGCAAGGCATACTGTTCTTATTCCGAAGCTGTGCCAATAAAGTTTTCAAACGTCGCTCGCTAACCATGTTTAAATACAAAATATCGTGAGGAATATTACGATACAGATAATTAGTCACTGATTATCCGAATAGTGATTCAAAAACCGAAAGATGTTCAGAATGCGATATCCAAACGAGAAGAGTCGGTACCTCGATCCCCCGTGCACCCCTTCCATGGTTAAAGACATGACGGGACGTAGCCATTTCCTTCTGTCTCTCTCGTTTCATGCGACAAGCAGTTTTTTCAAAAGTTTAACAGGGTTTCGTCTAAGCCCTTTCCCTCTAAATTAGGGTATCGACGATCTTGCTCTGGGGGCGAAGGACTGTAGGTACTTTTGCAGGCGATGACGATATTCCAGGTTTTATCGATAGTTCAAAAAATTTTATAGAGCATTGCTAAAACAAATTCTTCAACTTTTTCAAGAAATTAACAGATTCATAGAATCAAAGAGTCCTAAAACGGTACAGTTCATATAGATCGTGAATTCATACCGCGGTCTAGTGTCAGGGGTGAAAGGAGAAAGAAGAATGAATATAGCCTCTTGGGTTTGAGAAAGTTTTTGATAGTTTCAATATCGAAGACGATATTTTACAATTTTCCAAAGACTTTGGGAGCTTGATAGCTTCGGAATCGATGTTGAAGTTACGATAAATCGTGGAGTAAACCATTCTTGAATTTCGGTGTAAAACAGTTTTTGAAAATTGGTCAGAATTAATGAATCTGAGAATATAATAATATCAGGGCCCCGTTTCGTTCGATATACTAACAGTTTTGACGTTGTGACGTTTATTGCTTCGTATTCATGTTACATATCGCTTGTCTGATGGCATAAGGTCGTAAGCGCTAAAAACGCGATGTTGGTGGCAAAAGGTCGTATAATTTTTTTTTTCACGTCATTCGCTCTGAAAACGGCCAAAATGTATCGATCAATTGAAATTACGAGATCGAAAAATGTAAGTGCAAAAGGTCGTAAGTTGGGCGGATACGTCGTTCTTTCATTACAATTTTTAAGGAAAAATAAAAAACAACGTAACGGCAAAATGTCGTAAGCGCCATTTTTATTTTTTTTATTTTTCACGATTTTTTCAAATAGCTGTAAGAACTCGTAAAACGTAAAGATAAATTGAAAGAACGACCATTTAAAAAACTAGCTCAGCGTAGCGCGCTTCTCGTGCTTCAGAAACCGACATTATGCGTTAGGGCGTTCTTCAATGTCCTTAAAAAAATATCAGCGTTGTAGGTTCAATTGAAATCTGTTTGATTGGATACAAATCTGCTCACCAAACGGATCACCCCAAAAATATTTCTGCGGAGTTACCTCAAAATATGTTACGTTATCGTTAAACAACGATTGATTCAGATTAATTTGAGCTTGTGTATTGTTCGTTAACGGATAGTATCAAATGTTAACCCTAGACGGATACTCGGGGTTATTCTCAACCCCAGAAACGATGTATCCTTATGGGACGAAGAATAGGAGTATCCGTCTTATAGAATTAAGAGTGTTTCAGAAGTAATCGCGTGCTCATCATAAAAACGTCTTTTAACGACACAGATTTCGTGCAGAACTGTAGGTTCATAATGTTAGCAGCTGCAGTCAAGATAATCGTTTGAAAATACGGTGTATCATTTGCACGTACCTTGAATATGAAGAATATAACTCGATTTCATTTGCACGTTCACTTGTTTTCGAGAAAAATAAAATAAAATTGGTTGAAGAAAAAAAATATCCAAATCTACAAAGCTGGTACCAAAATCCAGTATTGCCCATATACATTCGAAAGGACTGATTCTCAAATGCTACTTGTTTGCTGCTTGTTCGACCTAAATGAAACAGAACGAACTGAAGTCATCTTTTTCAATATTTATTCATTTCAAGTCAGTTTCAAAATTCTGACCGATAATCTTGACATCCGGATTATCAATCGTGTGTCAAGAATAGCCGAGCAAAGATAATGTTTCGGCAACGTTTCGGAATGAGTTCTACTTTTTTTTCTTGAATTTGACCATCATAAAACCGCTGATCCCGATATCTAATATTCATAGTCTTCCATTTTTTCTGCGATCCCTGTGGTGGTCCGTTTGGTGACTGATAGGAGCATATAGTCGAACGCGAATAAACGGTGGCGTTTATCAGGAATAGAAGCTGCGTTTTTCCTAGAATCTTACCATCCCGTAATCGCAATCTCCATACCCATCTTTTCTGCATTTGTGTGAATGTTCAAAGGACCATTGAACTGACCTGACTGACCTAACCAGAGTCGCGCACCGCGAAGATATGGGATTTCTATGTTCATTCTTGAATATTTAGGTGCTTTAAGAAGGAAAAAAGTTTTGTTTTTTGACAGAGTCACTACAAACAGTTACTTTTTCTTTCAAAGTCAACCTGGTGATGAAAGTTTCCGAAGAATCGTACCGTGTATTTCTGAGCATCATCAACGTTCATTTACAGCAGTCAGACGGCGAAGTTCATGGTAGTATATTAAAAGTGTGCTGATAACTGTCAGCTGCCAGATAAAAACTGACATAAACGTCGCCGTACCCGTTACTATTATAGAAAATCTACCTTTTGCATGAATTTTGCCTCAAACAAACACAACACGAATTTTCCTGGATGAAGGTTATGTGAAGACTATTAAATAGTGCCTCAAACATACCTTTCATCGAGATCAATTCAGCTGTTCAAAATCTTGAACTTTTGTTCACCTCTTCAAAATTTCACGAATCAATTATCCAGCCGTTCAAAGTGTTGGTCTCTTCGAAATTTCGCAAAATACGTTATCGCTTTGAAGATTCAGGTTATCGCTTTGAATCACGCCTGTCAAAAACAACAGTTTCGAACGGCGCGATGTCCGCTGACAGAAATTTTTCAGATCAACCGCCAGCCAACCAGCATCGCGGAAAGACGGTGTTCGCTTCAAGAATCCAAACATAGAAGCCATGGATTATGGCCATGGTACCATCCTTGGGCTACGTTGCTGAATTTTTTCAGATTTTATGCGATAGCTACGATAGCGACAAATTTTCAAAAAGTGCACCAGTAACAAAGCATCATTTTGCCCCATAGGGCAGGGCAAAATGATCCCTCAAGTTCAATGCAGAAAACTATGTACCTACATCTGGTTTAAAAGTTCAATACTTGGTACGTAACTGTTTTCTTCATTCGAATTGTTTCATTTCTTGCACAGTTATGTATTTTTACAGTTGGTTGTTAGTTGATTTTACAGAAGTTGTTTTTGAACGCGAAATGATATCCGTGATAGTGCATGATAGTGGTGATAATTTTGCCCCAGGTATAGCGTATCGCAATATTCAGGTAATTTCGACATTTTGTTTATTAATGAGATACAATCTTTACACAGATCGACGTATGCCAATCTTAGAACTTTTCCTACTCATTTCCGACAGCTACCACTCCCGCGTGATCATCTCCCTTCGAAGCTCAAAGTTCAGTTCCGATAGCGTCAGCTTTGTTTGTGCTACATGGTCAATGTTTATCCTATATCCTTCATCTCTCAAAGGTCAAATTCCTCACTAAAATTGTACACAAGTAGGTAATATTTTGTAACAATACTTTTGTTTGTATAATTTAATTCTTTGAATTTACATTAGGGCTACTGAAGCAGGTGTCGAATCCATTACCTATTCGCTACTTAATTTATTAATTGTGTTGTAAGGATGAGTAACCACCGGATTGGTGCTTGGACCCGTAGATAGTTACTCGTTGGAATAGGTAAGGTTGGGAAGAAGCAGGTAGAAGCAAACAAAGCAGTTTTAGGTTTAGTATAAAATTTGGAAGTGAAGTACTATTTACAGTGAATTGAAAATGATTCTAAGTTCTGAATTTAACTTATATCTTCATATTTCGGATATTAGGTTTTTACCGGAACCTCTGAGAGGGTAGGTAATGCCCTCCTTCCCGTATATGATTTGGAATTAATTGATTTGAAGTTTAGAATTTACTCATATCCTCATATTTCGGAGATTAGGTCTTTACCGGAACCTCTGAGAGGGTAGGTAATGCCTGCCTTCCTGTATATGATATGGGATTGATTGATTTGAAGTCTTGAATTTACTTATGAGTCTTGGCTCTATTTGGAGATTGGGTTTCACCGGTACCTCGGGAGGGTTGGTGCTACCCGCCTTCCTGACTGCTGACTAAGAGAGCGTACGACTCTGCGCACGCCCTTTTATTCACTCGACGCGGACCATGGAGTGCCCGTGCCTCGTTATTCGTGACGTCACACCGTGGTGTGTCCGCAGCGCCGCTGTGTCCACGCCACGGCGTTTCGCGGAACTTCTTCAATTCCAAATACTCGTTTATTTTATAATTCCTTCATCAATTTACATTTTACATTTCGACATAACATTTTCAATTAATTTTCATTATTACAATTATTAATATTCCTCTGGGTTATAACCCTTTATTCAGTTTATAATATTCGTGGTATCGTGAATTTGCCTAGCTCTTCGAGATCAGGCCAGTGACCCTATACCTTCTAAGGTGTGCGTGTATCTTTACGCCTACCTCAGCTAAGTGTGTGTGTTGTTTTGATTTTAATTTCTCAGTATACTATAGTCTCCTGCTCCTACAGTATACCGTGGGTCTCTACTATAGTCCCTGCAGTGCATAGTCCTACAGTACGATCTCTTTGATTTTATATTTAGAAAACATCTCATTTATAATGTCTCTACTGGTTATTAGAAAACGTCTCAATTTACTATGTATTAAAAAATTTATCTTTGAAATTCGACCGAGCATTGATTCTATCTTCGCGGCTCACTTCAGACCCACATTTGACAACGGACAGTTCTCGGCGTACTTCAGACACAGTTTTTTTTACCACCTGTGAGGACTTCACCCCCTGGAGAAACTGAAACGTATTATGTAGCCCATGAATGTTTTCTTCTTCTCGTTAGCACGTATACTTTCGGTGGATTTTACCATTTCTATTCATTCTGTTCATCGTCGTAGTTTTATTTTTGACAGAGAGTTGACCCAAAAGCTGACAGTTGTCAGTTGACAGTTGTCAGCAATAATACCATATTCTGACGGTTCTAGATCTGACAGCTATGCGTTATTTATCTCTGCTGTATGCTTAATGTTCATCCTTCGAAGTTGCATCGCCCAAGTGCTGACAGTTCTCAGCTGACTGAATCATATCATTCTGACAGAAGCTCTGACAGTTCTCGGCTCACTTCAGACTCAGTTTTGACAGCTGGCGGGATTTTCGCCATCGGTTAGGTCAGGTTAGGTCAGGTTGGATTTATTAGAAGTTAATTTTATGCATTTTCATCATCAGCGTTGCAGTTGTCAGGTTGGAAGTTCTGACAGTTCAGCCGTAGGGTTGCAGTGACAGTTAGCTCTCGGCTCACCTCAGACCGAACGCGACTCGCGCAGCCAATCGCAGCGCGAATAAAGCGACAACAATGAGCAACGATAATTCGACCATCGGCCAGGTTCGGGTGTGACACCAACTTTTTACTACAGGGAGGATTCGATAAAAAATATTGGTAGTTAAAAGCAGAAGGTCGTATCCGCCAAACTTACGACCTTTTGCTCTTACATTTTTCGATCTCGTAATTTCAATTGATCTGTACGTTTCGAACGTTTCCAGAGCGATTGGCGTGGAAAAAAAATTATACGACTTTATGCCATTCTAAACAGTAAAACGTCGTATAATGGCGCTTACGTCCTTATGTCATTAGACACGCGACATACGTTATCAATGTTTTGTTCATCGCCTACGTTAAGGTATCGACGTGGTAGGGGGTCTCTCTGCTGTGTATAAATACGACGGATCGGACGAATTGGTAACCAGAAACCTATTTCTAACGAAGTAAGTGGCTACCTTCAACATGAAAAAGATCGTGTGTCTTCTTGTCGCCTCATTGGTGTGCGTGGATGTTGCCAGCTGCAGCGGTAAGTTACAGACCAATAGCACACGCTCGAACGTTCAGTTATACTTATTTCAATCGGGTACGCCAGAAAATACATACATATAAGTGAGAATAACGTAAAAAAAACAACTAATTGAGAGTCAAGTGGTTCGATACCTTCCACGTCAGCATTACAACCTGTTCTGTAGATAAACGTAGAAATATTTTTGCATCAAGGAGTAAAATATTCTCGATACAACAAGGATACAATATTCAAACTGAGAATATTTGAATTATTGGTTTCAATGCCAACAGCCAAACTGGAACTCATGGACGTATATCGAAAGCAATCAATTTTTTAAGTGTTGTGTCACGAAATATTTAACAGCATACTTATTTTGTTATGCCTATTTTCATATCACAGGAAGTAAAATTTGAAACCGTAAAATAGTACCGAAGTGGAAAATCGACATCGAACTCATGTATATCAAGAGCAATCAACTTTTGAAGTGTTGTGTCACGAAATATCGCGTGTCTAATGACATAAGGACGTAAGCGCCATTATACGACGTTTTGCTGTTTATAATGGCATAAAGTCGTATCATTTTTTTTTCACGCCAATCGCTCTGAAAACGTTCGAAACGTATCAATTGAAATTACGAGATCGAAAAATGTAGGTGCAAAGGGTCGTAAGTTGGGCGGATACGACCTTCTGGTTTTAACTACCAATATTTTTAATCGAATTTTTTTTAATGGTCGTTCTTTCAATTTTTCTTTGCGTTTTACGAGTTTATACAACTATTTGGAAAAATCCGGAAAAATAAAAGAAATAAAAATGGCGCTCACGACCTTCTGCTTTTAACTACCAATATTTCTTATCGATTTTTTTTTTAATGGTCGTTCTTTCAATTTATCTTTGCGTTTTACGAGTTTTTACAGCTATTTGAAAAAATCATGAAAAATAAAAGAAATATAAAAATGGCGCTCACGACCTTCTGATTTCAACTAGACCAATATTTTTTATCGATTTTTTTTCAAATGGTCGTTCTTTCAATTTATCTTTGTTTTTCACGAGTTTTTACAGCAATTTGAAAAATCCGGAAAAATAAAAGAAATATAAAAATGGCGCTCACGACCTTCTGCTTTTAACTACCAATATTTCTTATCGATTTTCTTTTTAATGGTCGTTCTTTCAATTTATCTTTGCGTTTTACGAGTTTTTACAGCTATTTGAAAAAATCATGAAAAATAAAAGAAATATAAAAATGGCGCTCACGACCTTCTGCTTTTAACTACCAATATTTCTTATCGATTTTCTTTTTAATTGTCGTTCTTTCAATTTATCTTTGCGTTTTACGAGGTTTTACAGCTATTTGGAAAAATCATTAAAAATCATGAAAAAAAATAATACGCCGTTTTGCCTTTACGCTGTTTTTTAATTTTCCTCGAAAATTGTAAGGCAAGAACGATGTATCCGCCAAATGTACGACCTTTTGCACTTACATTTTTCGATCTCGTAATTTCAATTGATCTATACGTTTTGACCGCTTTCAGAGCGAATGGCGCGAAAAAAAAAATTCTACGACCTTTTCCTACCAAAATCGCGTTTTTGGCACTTACGACCTTACGCCATTAGACACGCGATTTGTTACTTCCGGCTGATTCAACTTCCAGTGTCTCTGTTTTCCGAGAAAAAAGGTAGGTTACATTGTTACATTGTAATCACCTCGAGAATCAAAAGTTGAGTTTTCTCTGGATTTCCACGTTTTGAGGTCCAGAGAATCACCTTGGAGTTGGCGAATCACGAATCATGAGTTTGAATTATTGTCCTGACGATATTTCGAGATCCAGTGCGCCGATTTTGGTCAAATTAGGCTCAACCGCGGCATTCCTGAATCTCAAACCGATTCGACTTTGGCTTTGGAACATAACATTCTGAAAATAAAATGAAAATGATGATATCTTGCGAATGGATTCACGGATTTGAATGAAATTTGATACCAAATGGTTGTTTGGGTCGCTGATCATGGGTCTTGAGTCAGTTTTGCATAATTTCAATTTGACGTATTTCAATATGCTGCAAAAAAAACTACAAATATTTGGATTCTGATGAAAGTTGGTACTCGAAGGTTGTTTGGGTCACTTATCACGAATCTAAAGGCAGATTCGCGAAATTTGAAATGTTGAATCCAATTTGCTAAGGAAAAACCTAAAAACATTCGGAATCTTATAAAATAATTGGCCCTCGAAGGTTTTTTTAACCATGAATAAAGAATGTGAGGTCAGATTTGCAAAATTCGAAACAGGTGGACCCCAAATGAATAAAGGGAAGTTCAAAGGCTGGGGCCTTATTCTAGGAATCCTTTCACACGTATCACTCGGTGATAGAGGCATTTGGACCAATTAGAGAGCAGCTTTAAATGAAAATTTGGCTCTTTCACGCGGGATACGCGTGAAAGAACTTGTAGAATAAAGCGCCCGGCTCATAGTCAGCTTGAACCTGCTTGTTTTATGACGAATTTATCCAGAGAACTATAATTGAGCCCTCACGTACAAAGAGAAATGAGACGATGTAAGCTACGGGGGCGAAAAGGACAGAACTATTTCCCTCCGAAGAGCACACGCAAATTAATTATCGGGCAAGTGAAATTATCGACGAATTTGAGATAATGTCGTTTTTTTCGCTCTGTAACCTTTTTATATTAGTATAATGAATAATAATAACGACCACGTTTATCAGGTATGGTAATTCCATACCAATTGCGATTCAGGTATGGATTACTCCATACCGACCATACCGAAGTCGCCGGCCCTAGACTCATGATATCCTGATTTTTGTTTCAGGTTACCGCGCGAGGGAGCGTGTAAACAGAAGTAAGTTAAAGATACAGAGATCTTCGATAATGACAGATATTCACTTGTTGTTCGAATTTAGCTCAAGCGAGTCGAGCACCGCGGAATGACGACTGAATCACAGTCCTCTTTACTTTACTACAATTTCAACATGTCAGTTTCCACTCGATTCGTCAAGTATTGTCATGATATCCTGATTTTTGTTTCAGGAGTCAACCCAGCCGACGCTAACAGAATCAACAGTAAGTTAAAGATACAGAGATTTTCGATAATGACAGATATTCACTTGTTGTTCGAATTTATAACGTTATGCTCTTTGTTTGGAACCATTTTATTCCCTACATTTTATGCTACACGGAATGTCCAAACCATTTTCAACATGTCAGGTTCCACTCGATTCGTCAAGTATTGTCGTGATATCCTGATTTTTGTTTCAGGAGTCACCTCAACCGAGCCTACCACCACGAGTGAGTTAAAGATACAGAGATTTTCGATAATGACAGATATTCACTTGTTGTTCGAATTTATAACGTTATGCTCTTTGTGTGGAACCATTCTACTCTCTACATTTTATGCTACACGAAATGTTCAAATCATTTTCAACATGTCAGGTTCCAATCGATTCGTCAAGTATTGTCATGATATCCTGATTTTTGTTTCAGGCGTCTCCCCAATCGGGGCTGTCTTGAGTGAGTTTAAGATACAGAGATTTGGATAATGACAGATATTTACTTGTTGTTCGAATTTAGCTCAAGCGAGTCGAGCACCGCGGAATGACGACTTAATCACAGTCCTCTTTACTTAAATTTCAGTTGACGTAAATAATATCAAAACCCTGCTGGGAAATTATGCGACATTTATTAGAGACTCGTCCAAAGGTAAGTTCAAAACAATGTCACTCAATGAAGATACTCGAGTCATAGCTACTAAGACATGCGACAAATATTGACAAAGTACAATAGTGTCATGATGTACCCATTTTATTTTGCAGTTGTGAAACCAGACCATCTGACTGAGAAAGACGCTGGTAAGTGATAAGTGGATACACTTACTTGACCAATTTATACGTCTACCAAAACGCTCGAATTATCTTTGTCTCCGTATTCTGGAAAATCATTCCGTTTGATATTCAGGACCTCTGTATTTATATTTCAGCTGCTTTGACGGAAGCCGGAATCAAGTTCTCAAACACTGTATTTCGAATCATAGCGGACAGGCCGACCGGTGAGTTGAAGATGACTTTTACCCTTTAAAAATGTTTTTGTGATCTACTGTTCGCTTCACATATCAGCGTGAAGTCGAGAAATTGTTTTAATTGACCGAGATTTTCTATTTTGATTCTTCATATTTCATTCTTTTTTTCACTTATTGCCATTATTGTATAATGCGTCAATTGGTGAACTTCCACTCTGTCATGATACGCCTATTTTAGTTTCAGAAGCTGATAAATCAGCAATTGTTAGAGGATTCGTGGGTAAGTGACACTCATTCGGAGAATACATCAAGCCTAGCTTGATTTTCATCCAGCTGTTGTTAGAACTGAGTGAGAGTCGAAAACGACATAATCATAACCTCTGCATTCCAATTTCAGATTATATCGAGCCAATAAAAGAGAAGCTGATAAATCATACGAAAAGAGTTGAACCGCAAAGAGGATGTGAGTTGAAGACGATTGTGCCCATCTAGAATATCGCGCCTCAATTAGCACTTGAAAATTGTCTAAATTGTTGAGGTATCTTTTAATTTCCAGTGAACGACGAAGAGGTCAAAGAGAAAGTGACCAACACGGAGAATGCATTCAAAAAAATGGAGACCCACGTCAAAGTGGTTTTGAATGCTGCTATTAGGCTTGCCAGTGGTAAGTTGGAAACAATCGTACCATTAGAAATATGATTGTCATACTGAGATCCATCGTTTGCTACAAACCAAATTCCAATGAGGCTTTCATCAATTGATCTATTTCCTTAGCCTCCAGTTAGGCAAACGTATTTGATACTCAACATTCGATCCCTGATTTCAATTGTACCACCTGCACCAGTTTAGTACTGCTAAACTACGATCCTGAATATTTTGACTTTTTATATTATTGCCAACATCAACTAAAATATGATGATTTCTTAAATTATACTTTCAATGTGTTCTGGTAATTGCCATTGAATCGTAATTTCACTTTCTCAGATGGAGCTTCATCTTCATCTTCATAATGTTACGTCCCCGGGACCAGAGGTGGTCCCAGGTATAGAAACCTCACACCTACCAATTTATAACGACAGGGCTTCGAATATGGATTAGATTATATTATTAATTCTTATATTTTATTATAATAGTTCTAGGATTGAGCAACTGATTGTGCAACCGTCTAACGGATGCGGGGCTGCGCCTCCCATCGATACACTGGACGGCTAAAACCGCATCCTGGTAATAATGAGAAATAGAAAACACGGGTCGCGGCCGGTCAAGAGTTGTGACTCTTTTCAAAGAGTTTTTCCTTCACTTCAATCATAACTACGACTTTGCAGCAAGTACTCTCTTGACCGTCTGGGAGCTATTCAGTTGTTCAGTCTATTTTAAACTTAGAATATTTAGCTTCCACTTTATAAAAACTTATTCTTCAAAGTCTATAATTTCAATTCTAGTTAGAATTTTATACTTGTAAAAGTTAACAATTCAATTTCTTTAACTGAATAAATCAGTACTCAGTCTACCAAATCTTCGATCCACCTTCTCGCCTCTATACTATACACCTGTACTTCTTCATTCACCCTCAAATGCTTCAATAATCAACGTATTTGACAAGTAAGTACAATTTTCACCAACATTTATATAACGCATACAAGCCTTCTAGTCTATCCAACCCTCCTCGAACCCATTCACGCTACCAAGAGGAGGTTTTTTACGATGAAATCTAAATACTCAGCTGGGGTTAGCTTAATAAATATTTGGATTCATTCTCAGCAAAACTCACACCCCCCAGATCATAACAATAATCTGAATCCCATGCCAGTCCAGCTGAACCGAAGCAGCGGAAGAGACCATTGGTGAGTGTCATCGACAGTATCTGCGCCTGATACGAAGATGCTGAATATGTTCATTCACTAATTTTGGTGAATCTATTCGCAGGCCACTTCTTAGCAGCTATCGCGGAGCGGAATATTCGGAACCGCTTGTGCTAATCTGAAGAACTTGTTGTGGAACAACGTAATCATCTGCTGGACGGGAGACTACCACTTTCTTCCAGCACGTCTTCCAATTGATTACTGAATATATGTATATGTATACCAGTGAAAATAATGTAAAGCTGCATAAGATTGGGAGCAATAAAATCAATTTCGAAAATATTCATTCGCTGTATCTGTATCGTATAAATTTTCCATTTCCCAACATAGGTTGCGAATACAAAAGAATAAAGACATTCAGAGGCCCTTATAAAAACGATCACTTTTTCCTTCCGAGTCACGTGACATGTGAAAAGGTTCTTTTATTTGCAACACCTGCATGAAACTGGTGATGAAAGTTTCCGAAGAATCGTACCGTGTATTTCTGAGCATCACCAACGTTCATTTACAGCAGTAGGACGGCGAAGTTCATGGTTCAGAATCACTATACTACTATAGTATATTAAAAGTGTGCTGATAACTGTCAGCTGCCAGATAAAAACTGACATAACCGTCGCCGCACCCGTTACTATTATAGAAAATCTACCTCTTGCATGTATTTTGCCTCAAACATACCTTTCATCGAGATCAATTCAGCTGTTCAAAATCTTGAACTTTTGTTCACCTCTTCAAAATTTCACGAATCAATTAGGTATCCAGCCGTTCAAAGTGTTGGTCTTTTCGAAATTTCGCAAAATACGTTATCGCTTTGAATCACGCCTGTCAAAAACAACAGCCTCGAACGGCACGAAGTCAGCGGACAGAGCTTTTCACGATAATATCGCCAGACTCAAACTGTGCGAAGTAAGCAGACGGACATTTTTCAGATCAACCGCCAGCCAACCAGCATCGCGGAAAGGCGGTGACGGAAAGGCGAGATTAATCGTGACAACCGATTTTTTTATAATGGATTCGATGAAAAATATTGGTAGTTAAAAGCAGAAGGTCGTATCTGCCAGACTTATGACCTTTTGCTCTTACATTTTTGGATCTCGTCATTTCAATTGATCTATACGTTTCGAACGTTTTCAGAGCGATTGGCGTGAAAAAAAAATTCTACGACTTTATGCCATCATAAACAGAAAAACGTCGCATAATGGCGCTTACGTCCTTATGTCATCAGACACGCGACATACGTTATCAATGTTTTGTTCATCGCCTACGTTAAGGTATCGACGTGGTAGGGGGTCTCTCTACTGTGTCTAAATACGACGGATCGGACGAATTCTAACCAGAAACGTATTTCTAACGAAGTAAGTGGCTACCTTCAACATGAACAAGATCGTCTGTCTTCTTGTGGCCTCATTGGTGTGCGTGGATGTTGCCAGCGGTAAGTTACAGACCAATAGCACATGCTCGAATGTTCTATTTTCCCATACAATGAAACCTCACTCATGCTTATTTCAATCGGGTACGCCAGAAAATACATGCATATAAGTGAGAATAACATAAAAAAAAACAACTAATTGAGAGTCAAGCGGTTCGATAGCTTCCACGTCAGCATTGCAATTATTCACACACATCATCAACGGGTGAAAAAAACCTGTTTTGTAGATGATAAACGTAGAAATATTTTTGCATCAAGGAGTGAAATATTCTTGATACAACAAGGATACAATATTCAAACTGAGAATATTTGAATTATTGATTTCAATGCCAACAGCCAAACTGGAACTCATGGACGTATATCGAAAGCAATCAATTTTTCAAGTATTGTGTCTCGAAATATTTACCAGCATACTTATTTTGGTATGCCTACATTTTCGTATCACAGAAAGTAAAATTTAAAACCGTAAAATGGTACCGAAGTGGAAAATCGACCATTCAGCGAACTCATGTATATCAAGAGCAATCAACTTTTGAAGTGTTGTGTCACGAAATATCGCGTGTCTAATCACATAAAGACGTAAGCGCCATTATACGACGTTTTCCTGTATATAATGGCATAAAGTAGTATAATTTTTTTTTCACGCCAATCGCTTTGAAAACGTTCGAAACGTATGAATTGAAATTACGAGATAGAAAAATGTAAGTGCAAAAGCTCGTAAGTTGGTGGCTTACGACCTTCTTCTTTTAACTACCAATATTTTTGATCGATTTTTTTTAAATGGTCGTTTTTTCAATTTATCTTTGCGTTTTACGAGTTTTTACAACTATTTGGAAAAATCGTGAAAAAAATGGCGCTTACGACGTTTTTCCTTTACGTTGTTGTTTATTTTTCCTTAAAAATTGTAATGAAAGAACGATGTATCCGCCCAACTTACGACCTTTTGCACTTACATTTTTCGATCTCGTAATTTCAATTGATCTATATGTTTTGGTCGTTTTCAGAGCGAATGGCGTAAAAAAAATTATACGACCTTTTGCCAACAAAATCGCGTTTTTGGCGCTTACGACCTTATGCCATTAGACACGCGATATTTAACAGCACACTTAACATTTTGTAGCACGTATGTTCTGCAGGTGGTAAGATTCATTGGATCGTTAAAAATAACGTCATCACGATATAGATAAAATGTGTTTTTTGAACGTTATGCCCCGCGTAGAAAAATGTTGTGTGGCCAATATATGGCGCGTATATGGGATCTTGCAATTGCACATATATTGGCAATATATAACGATTATATTTCCCATATATGGGTACACGACTGCTAAGGCGCAATAGTCACTATTCATGCAATATACGGGTAATACTGTGTGGCAACTATATGGCCAATATATCTTTATACTTGAATGGAAACTTCATTATTGTTCACATTATTATTGTTAATAAAAATAAAATATAATCTGAAAAATCTATCGATATTCGAATGTTCAAATTAGGTTGAACTGCACAAGTATATGTACATATATATAGATAGGTATATATCTGAAGATTTGTGGATGGATGATTGGTTCATATTATATTTCATTTTTATTAACAATAACAATATGATTAAAAATAAAGTTTTCTTCCAAGTTCATAGATATATTGGCCATATAGTTGCCACACAGTATTGCCCGTATATTGCATGAATAGTGACTATTGCGCCTTAGCAGTAGTGTACCCATATATGGGAAATATAATCGTCATATATTGCCAATATATGTGCAATTGCAAGATCCCATATACGCGCCATATATTGGCCACACAACATTTTTCTACGCGGGGCTCTTTGTTTGGAACCATTTATTCTCTACATTTTATGCTACACGGAATGTTCGAACCATTTCCAACATGTCAGGTTCCATTTGATTCGTCAAGTAGTGTGATGATATCCTGATTTTTGTTTCAGGAGGCGGGTCGCGTCGAGCCGCGACTGCCAGAAACAGAAGTAAGTTAAAGATACAGAGATTTTCGATAATGACAGATTCTCGCTTGTTGGTCGAATTTATAACGTTATGCTCTTTGTTTGGGACTATTTTATTCTCTACATTTTCTGCTACATGGAATGTTCAAACAATTTTCAACATGTCAGGTTCCACTCGATTCGTCAAGTATTGTCATGATATCCT
>JAFFZH010015716.1:12029-25504 GCA_018420115.1 Euura saliciscinereae | reverse complement strand
TCTACATTTTATGCTACACGGAATGTTCAAACCATTTTCAACATGTCGGGTTCCACTCGATTCGTCGAGTATTGTCATGATATCCTGATTTTTGTTTCAGGAGGCCCACGAACCGCGGCTGCCATCAGGTGTGAGTTAAAGATACAGAGATTTTCGATAATGACAGATATTCACTTGTTGTTCGAATTAAGCTCAAGCGAGTCGAGCACCGCGGAATGACGACTTAATCACAGTCCTCTTTACTTAAATTTCAGATGACGTGAAAAATCTCAACAAGCGACTGTCAGAACTTGCGGATGATGTTGAACGGATATCCCGCAGTAAGTTGAAAACAATGTCACCCAATGAAGATATTCAAGTCATAGCTACCAAACATGCGTCAAATATTGACAAAGTACAATGGTGTCATGATGCACCTATTTTATTTTCAGACACGGATTCCCCGCTGATCTTATCAGACGCTGGTAAGTGATAAGTGGATACACTTACTTGACTAATTTATACGTCTACCAAAACGTTCTAATTATCTTTGTCTCCGTATTCTGGAAAATCATTCCGTTTGATATTCAGGACCTGTCTATTTCTATTTCAGATGATTTGACGGGAGCCGGAGGCTATCTCTCAAACGCTGTAAATAATATCCTAGGGGGTCGAAGGAGTGAGTTGAAGACGACTTTTACCCTTTATTCATGTTTTTGTGATCTGCTGTTCGCTTCACATATCAGGGTGAAGTCGAGAAATTGTTTGAATTGACCGAGATTTTCTATTTTGATTCTTCATATTTCATTATTTTTTTCACTTATTGCCATTATATCATGCGTCAATTGGTGAATTTCCACTCTGTCATGATACGCCTATTTTATTTTCAGACACCAGAGATAATGTTGCTGCCATATTCTGGAGTAAATGACACTCATTCGAAAAATACATCAAGCCTAGCTTGATTTTCATCCAGCTGTTGTAAGAACTGAGTGAGAGTCGAAGACGACTTGATCATAACCTCTGTATTCCAATTTCAGATTCTGTCAACCCAATAAAATCCCAAATGATAAGCCATGTGAAACTAACTGGAGAGGACGCCGGACGTGAGTTGAAGACGATTGTGCCCATCTAGAATATCGCGCCTCAATTAGCACTTGAAAATTTTCTAAATTATTAAGGTATCTTTCAATTTCCAGATACCGAAAATGAGATCAGAAATGCTCAGAACAGAATTAGGGAAAGATTCGACGAAATCGCACCAATAGTCAATCGGATTTTGGGTGCTGCTTTCAGGCTTGCCCCTAGTAAGTTGGAAACAATCGTACCATTGGAAATATAATTGTCATACTGACATCTATCGTTTGCTACAAACCAAATTCCAATAAGGCTTTCATAAATTGATCTATTTCCTTAGCCTCCAGTTAGGCAAACGTATTTGATACTCAACATTCGATCCCTGATTTCAATTGTACCACCAGTTTAGTACTGCTAATCTACGATCCTGAATGATTACAGTTTTTATATTATTTCCAACATCAACTAAAATATGATGATTTCTTAAATTATTTTTTCAATGTGTTCTGGTAATTGCCATTGAATCGTAATTTCACTTTTTCAGGTGGAGCTTCATCTTCATCTTCATAATGTTATATCCCCGGGACCAGAGGTGGTCCCAGGTATAGAAACCTCACACCTACCAATTTATAACGACAGGGCTTCGAATATGGATTAGATTATATTATGAATTCTTATATTTTATTATAATAGTTCTAGGATTGAGCAACTGATTGTGCAACCGTCTAACGGATGCGGGGCTGCGCCTCCCATCGATACACTGGACGGCTAAAACCGCATCCATGGTAATAATGAGAAATAGAAAACACGGGTCGCGGCCGGTCAAGAGATGTGACACTTTTCAAAGGGTTTTTCCTTCACTTCAATCATAACCAAGACTTTGCAACAAGTACTCTTTTGACCGTCTGGAAGCCATTCAGTTGTTCAGTCTATTTTAAACTTAGAATGTTTAGCTTCCACATTATAAAAACTTATACTTCAAAGTCTATAATTTCAATTCTTGTTAGAATTTTATACTTCTAAAAGTTAACAGTTCACTTTCTTTAACTGAATAAATCAGTACTCAATCTACCAAATCTTCAATCCACCTTTTCGCCTCTATACACCTGTACTTCTTCATTCACCCTCAAATTCTTCAATAATCAGCGTATTTGACAAGTAAGTACAATTTTCACTAGCATTTACATAACGCATACAAGCCTTCTAGTCTATCCAGCCCTCCTCGAACCCATTCACGCTACCAAGAGGAGGTTTTTTACGATTAAATCTGAATACTCATCTGGGTTTAGCTCAATAAATATTTGGATTCACTCTCAGCAAAACTCACACCCCCCAGGTCACAACAATAATCATAAATCCCATGCCAGTCCAGCTGAACCGAAGCAGCGGAAGAGACTATTGGTGAGTGTCATCGACAGTATCTGCGCCTGATACGAATATGCTGAACATATTCATTTACTGGTTTTGGTGAATCAATTCGCAGGCCACTTCTTAGCAGCTATCTCGAAGCGGAATATTCGGAACCGCTTGTGCTGATATGAAGAACTTTTTGTGGAAGAACGTAAATCATCTGCTGGACGAGAGACCACCACTTTCTTCCAGCACGTCTTCCAATTGATTACTGAATATGTATATGTATACCAGTGAGAATAATGTAAAGCTGCATAAGATTGTGAGCAATAAAAATCAATTTTGAAAATATCCATTCGCTGTATCGTATAAATTTTCCATTTCCCAACACAGATTCCGAATACAAAAGAATAAAATTCAGAGGCCCTTATAAAAACGATAACTTTTTCCTTCCGAGTCACGTGACATGTGGAAAGGGTTTTTTCAAGAATTCATAAAATCAACCGAATGACGCACATTATCTTGAAAATCGGGAAAACTTATTTTCTTAAAAATCGAACTTATTTTTCCAATAAATATTCCACACAATATGTTTCCTATTTTTCCAAATAGTTGTAAAAACTCGTAAAACGCAAAGAAAAATCGAAATCGACGTCGTTTCGAAAAATTCGATAAAAGAAATCGCAGTTAAAAGCAGAAGGTCGTATCCGCCCAACTTACGACCTTTTGCACTTACATTTTTCGATCTCGTCATTTCAATTGATCTATACGCTTCGAAGGTTTCCAGAGCGATTGGCGTGAACAAAAAATTATACAACTTTATGCCATTATAAACAGCAAAACTTCGTATAATGGCGCTTACGTCCTTATGTCATTAGACACGCGATATTATATAAATAAATATAAATAGCTGTGATTTAATTCCCTCGAAATTTTATCGATTTTCAAACAGAATAATTTTCGCACCGTCTGTTTGTGTGGCTTCTGCAGAAATTTTTGGTGGTTGAAAGGGGGATGAAACAAAGCTATTTTTATTGGCAACTGGACAGAGTAATTCGCGGTGCAATTAATAGATGAGTATTCATTAAATTGAATTGACGAGGGGTGGCAGCATGAGGTTGGGGTGAGAGGGACACCGATGTTTGACCATTGTCTGTACGATTTGATTGCCAGCGTCAATACCCCGCGTTTTATACTTCCTATACCTAAAACACCAAATATTCAACGAATGTACGGGGTGTCCGAGTGTATAATACGATTATTCATGATTATTCAAGGGAAACAGAGAAAAAAAATTGTTCCATCATCGTTTACAGTTTTTTTCATTCTCATTGAAATTCACGCTCATTTGACAAATGGTCAAACACAATCCGTGATTAATGTTCTCTGATCGAGCGAAATTAGATTCAGAAAATACCGAATTTGAGCAATCATCAAATTGACGTCGATAAAAAAGGGAATGATTAATGAAAATTGCGATCTCGGTAATAAAGGTGTAAGAGAAAAAAAAATCATTAAATCCGGGTCGTCGCGGGATTCGATTTCGTAATTAAGTTGCTAATGACGTTGGCGTACTCTGCTTTGTTACTCTTCATTGTGGCACGACCGTAACCCCTCTCTTCTCTGAATTAGCGGATTGAAATTAACACTTTTATTCTTTATTTTTATCTGGGATCCGCACAATGGCGACTCCCCCCTGCTCCTGTAATATGTAATTAAAATAACAACTTCGGTCCTGTACGGAGCAATTTTTAATTTCAGTCTTCGTCGATGCGGTGTGACGAAGTTGAACGCGCGGCCTAAAGGAGGGGGGTAGGTTGGTTTTTATTCTTATTTAGAAAGTTGTAATCTCCCTTTAAGAAGGCAAACTGCAGGCGGTAGTAACTTCTGGTATTACAATAATAAAGGATGTGTAAGTAGCCGGGATCGGGCAGGCCGCCCGGTACGCAGGACCATGTCGAGGCCCCGTATTTCCATAATCCGAAACTTCGCCCGTTCCATTCGGGGGCCAATCAAAGACCGGCTTAATACATTGACCCGGCTCACGGCGGAGGCGGAAGGACGGATAAATTCGCAATTTCTATCCTAAAGTCTCGGAAATTCGCCAAAAACCAGAGGATTTCGTTTGAAAACGAGAACAATAATCGAGGTGTTATCAAGCACCCTTGCTGTCTGAAAAACTCATAAATGGTAGATAATACATCTAGGAATATCGAGTTCAAATTTCAAGCCAATTGGTCAAGTAGTTCTAGAGATATCCTAGAGTCTTGTAAACCCTACCGCAGCGCCACTGTTCGTGACGTCAGGGCGTGGCGCGAAGGAAGTACCGTTTCAAACGTTCAAATTGACGGTATATCGTATTTTATTGTTTTTTTTCGTTAGTAATGAGTCACCAAACTTAGTATTTTCGTTTTTATGAAGAATCTAATCGAATTTCTGTTACATTCATACAGGGAAAGTTGATCGTACTGACTAGGGGAGACTATACAACCCTTGTTTTTTTATCCGACTGTACATCAGAGAAGGACTGAAGTACCGATTCCATCTGCGCTCTGAAAGCACTCGAGTAGGGAAAGACTGTGCAGATGAGTGCCAGAGAACGTTTGGATAGAGCGGGGTGTGTATGGGAAAGTGAAAGAGAAAAATAGAAGAGAAAATGTCCAGTTTTTCACTATTAGCCATTCCCTTTGAGCCTAACGATATAAGAAGAAGAAGAAGAAGAAGAAGAAGAAAAGTTCTTCATCGTCGCAAATTTATTTCCGCTACCGCAGATGAAGAGAGTGAAAAAGATAATGGAATCTTTTGGTCCGCGATTCTTCCACTTTATTTTTCTGAATCGATCAAATCCCCGCACCGACAGAGGGAAGTGATTGAGGATATTTTGAAAGGTATCACGTCATGATGTGTCGCCCGGTTCCCAACGGACCAAACGGACCTCCTGCGGACGGTGGCAGCCGGTCATGAATCAAGCTTAGAGTTCTGGCAGGACGTTGCTATGATTTAAGGCGGTAGATCCGAGCCTCCGGCACCACTGACCACTGCAGGACCAACGTCAACGTGTTCCCTGGGTCAGGATAGAGCGAGAAAAACCCCGCTCATCGCGCGGTTAGGCACCAATATCAAAATAATACAAAATAAACAACAACTAAAATTACAACAAAGTCGAAAGGAGGCAGAAAAACGGTGGTCACATCGGGTTCGAAGAGGAGGAGACACAAAGGTGCAACCAGGGTCTCGCAAAGCGTAGGTATCTCCTTATCAAAACATGTGACGTGCTTAGCCTTATTTAATGGTCGTCAGCCCGGTCGTTTTCTTTTTTTTGTTTCATTC
This sequence comes from Euura saliciscinereae, assembly GCA_018420115.1. Classification (NCBI taxonomy): domain Eukaryota; kingdom Metazoa; phylum Arthropoda; class Insecta; order Hymenoptera; family Tenthredinidae; genus Euura; species Euura saliciscinereae. Next base: position 19,768 of record JAFFZH010015716.1, on the reverse strand, counting down.
CCACTGATCAAGTTTTCTTGATGATCGTGACGTTAAAACGAAACGAGGTTTAGGTGGAATTGGAATCAGTTTTTTTTTCTTCTTTCTTCTGGTTTCTTGGACTCGATTTCGCGATGAAATTCACCGAGTGGGAGGGGATTTTCGGTACGATCAAGGAATACAGTGACCGGTCCTTGGCACAGTTTCAGAATCTATTCAACCGAATATACGGAATCTGCAGTTCCACACGGGTTTACATCCTGAACACGTAATGCGGATGGTACCGATGCTGCAATTTACTCGCGTCTCTAACCTATACCAGGATTTTGTCAATCGCTGTGAAAACGTTTCACCATTGGCTACATTCTGACTGGTATATTTTCACAAATTATTCTATGAAGATCTCGGAATATATTCAATGGTACAAAAATATGTCTACAAGAATCACGTTCACGCACAAAAGAGTGCAAAATTTCTGCAATCTTTGACAAATTGACTGAATTCTGCAAAAGTCATTGTATCATGATCAGAATGTCAATTTCAATTCTAATATCCATTGAATGGTTTGTAATTTCATCAAAAACTAGGAAAAAACTTTCAAGAATGATGATGAGAATCCGTGAAAATTGATCGGAATCGAAAATAACGATTCTAAATGGTTAAAAAAAATGTAATACCAAAAATGAATGAAATGATCCTGCGGTGGTAATGAGAAGTTACTTTTCAGGGTGACGATGTCACGCAGAGAATAGCCCGCGAGGTTCGAAATGATCGATCTTCCCATTCCGTTCTGTGGCATGTAGTATAGCCGTATAGCCGTATATGAGAATGTACTCCGTTTGAACAACCTCTGCATTCACACTGTAGTCATATGGTCGAAGCAATTTGATACGAAGGAAATACTCGATTGTGATCATTCAACGGTAAGTGTTTACACAATCAATTTTACTCCAGACGTATACAGTGCCCGGTGTCGGTGGGCCTTGCCCACCAAACCACACCGCCACCCATCTACGATGTGGACCCACAGCTGCCGAACATTCATGACTAACAAGCGGTACACGATCTTCGGTTGACATGGCACCGTGTTACAGTCACTGAACAACTATTCAACAAAATAGTAGAGAAATAGAATTTTTGAACATTTTTCAACCCGAACTACATCCTTAAAGTAGAGGAAAGAAGGTCCTATTCTCGTTCGCTTCTGTTTGTGCGTGTCGAACAATTACACGGTGACGGTTCGAGGTTGTATATATTTGATCTAGATCTTGTGTGGTGCAGGGTACAAGAAGATCCAGACCGCACACGCACCGTGCCTGTGTTCCCTGGGTCCTTCGTGTTCCACATAATCGGGTATCTTTTAACGAGCCGCATTATATTAACTATCCGAACCACGGCTAGATTCCGGTACCGGATTCGTATCTGATATCTAATCAAGAAAACAGAAGAAGAGAAATAATATCGAGACGAGAAGAAGAAGAAAAAGAAGAAGAAAGGATGTAACCCGCGCAGCGCTTCAGGGATGGACGTCGACGGTCGCCGTAATAAGGATTTATAAATCTTTAGTACGGCTTTTATTTCATATAAAGTCGGCTTTAGGGCCTTGTCCCATTAGCGGGTGCGGGTGGGCGATATCCTGCAGCAGCCCAGACGGCGCGAACCTATGTAATACAAAGACGGATTAAACGGCCCTTTGACCGCGCGCCTAAATATCTTATTAGTCTCACACGGTGATGGTCCATCAACGGGTCTACTGGTCGCTCTTATTCCTTCCTTTCAAATTCACATTGTTTCATTATACTGTCAGGGAGTAACGGACACATTCACGACCATCTCACAGTACTTCACAAACATTCTGTTGCATTTCAAGACCATCTCGTGACCATATCGTCGCCATATCGTGTTCACATCAAAACCATGTCAGGTTTGAATGGAAACCACGTTATATTCACATCATGTTCATATCATGTCCACGACATGACCATACCATGTCCATGTCATGACCATACCATGTCCATGTCATGACCATATCATGTCCACATCATAGCCATATCATGTCCACATCATAGCCATATCATGTCCACATCATGACCATATCATGTCCACATCATAGCCATATCATGTCCACATCATGGCCATATCATGTCCACGACATGACCATATCATGTTCACATTATGACCACATCGAGTACTTATCCTGAATAAAGCTAGACCATATTATCACGTTGACCTCAAAACCAAGTCATGTCCACATTATGACCATATCATAGCAATTTCCCGACTATTTTACAACAATTCCATACCACTTCGATACCCTATGACGACCATATCATCACCACATTCAGACCATTTCATGTTAACGTGAGATAGATGTCAATGTCACATTGAAACCATGTCATGTCCATATGATGACCATTTCATGGATATTGTAAAGAATTTTGTACGATTTGAGGCCATGCAATACGTTTTTTGCAAGTATATTATCATATTACACAATTTGATCGACTTTTTTACAGACAAACTGTCCCCAGTGCTCGAGTACCTTTTACTCGTTGAAGAAGGAATGCTTCCTCGATATCCTTCTTTTTCTCGAGACTAGATAAAGTTGTGGAGCGAGAAGGTCTTCTTTCTTTCATTCGGATATTAATTAGTAGAAACTTGTTTAGATCGGGGAATAAACTTTCGCTAATTTAAAAAGGACGGAAAGCATGCCTGATATCGATCCCAGGCGTTGTTCGGAAGCCTGACTTATCCGGTAACGCGATCCACAATTGTTTTTCACGTACCTTACCCTGCAGTGCAGTACGCGAGAATTTCAAATACGGCGTCGGGTTCTGATAGGGAGTTTCGTAGTAATTGATCCCTCTCAACTCTCAATGCTACGGTCCCTAAAGTCGAGGGTCTGGGCTACGGGGTCCGGCTAATCAGAGATCGAACTGATACCGCGAGCCAGAGGAGGAGAACCTCGTCGAAGTCGGGTTGGGTCTGCCAGGGTGGACCCTTAATGCATATGTAACACGCCTCGTGCAGATGGGATAAGGGGCAGTCGCGGAGCCGGAGGTTCTCGGATATTGAGTACGACCAGCGCGACGGTCTATCACCGGCTACTTAATCTTGAGCTCTTCATTAGCGAGGTACTCGCCAATGGGTTCAATTATTTCTACCGTCGTTTTGATACCCGCACCGTACTCTGCATTCGGGATCGGGATCGGGCTCGAGCTCGCCACCCTGATCGAGATTAAAGAGCACAGTTAGCCTCCGAGTTCCAGAGCCCAGTCTTCGCGAAACTCACCTGAAACATAGAAAGGAAAACATGCTGTAGTCGAGCTTCAAAGGGCACATAGTGGATTGTTCCGATCTTCTCCCTCGTCAAATCCAATGGGCTCATTATATCGAGCCTAATCTCCGACACTCGTCGCCCAGGACGTCATTCCGATCGAAAAGGACGTAAGAAATGTCAGACACGCGGCTCGGGACGTATCTAGCCCGACGTACCTGTCACCATGCGAGAGAATCTCTCGACGTGTGTTCGAGGGCTGCCCTCCATCGTCGACCATCCGATACCTGGCTGTCGTACAATAACGGAGGTACATTTCAGCTACCTGTGTTCGGACACACGTGCCTCGGAGGCTGCTGGGAAGACCGGAGACCCAGAGACGACCCGGGCGAATATCGAGTTTCGCGTTTTGGGTCCATGCGCCTCTTCCTCGAACCATGCGCGATGGCCTCTTGTCGAAGAATTTATTTACGAAATTTTGATGATCTCGAAATCGGGAGAATCAATTGACCGAAACACACCTTCGTAGTTGGGGTCCTTTATTTCACACCTTCCCGCCTCTCCGGTCCATTTATTACGCCTCTGATTAGATTTACGTTACCGAGAGACACCACGCTGGGTTTTTTAATTTATCTAACAGAAACGGTGTGCAACAGCTGCCGCTAAGAACACCAACGAATAGTCATGCGACCACAGTTATACCCACTCTAATACATTATTAACAAAAAAAATTTACAATTCTATACATTCCTGGGATTATATTCCGATACATCGAACAACGGATAAGATGGAACCGATAAATACGACATCCTGGACTTATCGAAGCGACAAACGATCATATTTCATCAATGTTTTACACACGTTCCGTAACACTACATCCATCATATATTCACGTCCTTCTGACACGGAATTCACGATCATTACGTAGCATTTCAAGACCATATCATGATCACGTCATAACCATATCACGATCATATCACAACGATTTTGTACCATTTCACAATTATATAACGACCATATCATGACCATTCCACGACCATACCATTATCATATTACCCCATCCAGACCATATCATAATCACGTCAAAACCACATCATGTCAATTTTCTTTCATTTCTCGTAAATATCACGACCATATCATGACTATATCATCACGAAATCCTGTCCATATTATGACTGAAGCCAGTAGACCATATCATAATCACGTCAAAACCATATCATGTCAATTTTCTTCCATTTCTCGTAAGTATCACGAGCATATCATGACTATATCATCACGAAATACAGTCCGTATCATGACTGAAGCCAGTAGACCATATCATAATCACGTCAAAACTATATCATGTCAATTTTCTTCCATTTCTCGTAAATATCACGACCATATCATGACTATATCATCACAGAATACAGTCCGTATCATGACTGAAGCCAGTAGACCATATCATAATCACGTTAAAACCATATCATGTCAATTTTCTTCCATTTCTCGTAAGTATCACGACCATATCATGACTATATCATCACGAAATCCAGTCCATATCATGACTGAAGCCAGTAGACCATATCATAATCACGTCAAAACCATATTATCGATTTTTTCTTATACTGAACATAATATTTCAGCTTAAAAGGTCGACATTCGATTGAAATTTTTGAATTCCAACGTGAGAATAGTGATCAGGAATCCAAAAAACTTTCACGTACCAAATTTTGTGAAAATCTGTCGATGAGTTTTCTCAAGATATGTTCATCTGAATTCTGTGGATTTGAAAAAGGTCCGAGGATCCGAGGAAAGTTGAAATTCTAGTAGCTTCTTATATGTTTCGTTCAATGTCTGCTGATTTTTTCAAGTTGTGAGAAACGATGCAACGATGTGATCACCGTGATTGTCTTCTTCATCCTTGACGGGCGGGGTATGTATTGAACGCGTGTCAGCATACCTGGAAAAACATTCTCTCCCAACAACCATAGGTGGGTAACAGTCCACAATCCACACGTTGTATTCTCACTCTCTGTTCATGAGTCACGAGCGAAATATCTTCATAAAATGATACAGCTCGGTGTTAACGCCCACACTATATTGTCGCGCGATCGTTGTTACGACGAGAGAAGATAAGTGCGTACATCATATGATTGATACGTCGGCAATCAAAACACGATACAACTTCTAGCCCCAATTTATTTTTTCTTTCCCCCGGAAGTCGATCTTCCATCACGTGTTTATAACTTCTTGAATGACTCACGTTGGACCGACAAGTCCAGGATGTGTATGTGTGCCGACATTCCGTGCCCACATAACGATTAGCTAGTCGAGGCCGGTAAGGTAAGTCACAGAGAAAATAATTGACAGCGTAGAGGGTTTTGCAATTATATACCTAATGACGTAATCTCGGTGCACAGTCACCGTGGCATAGATACTGGATCCCACTTATCCTACGGGCGGACACAATGGAGCCAGCGCTTTTGCTTACTGCAGATGCTATCAGCTATCGGACCCGCGATAGTCGGACACGCGACTGGCTTCTCCAGGCGACCGAAATTCTCCAAGAATCATTAAAATCTTATCACACGGTTGATTCGATTATGTTTCTCGACGTCTCATTTTTTTGGAGAGCAATCCTTCATCGTGTGAATGACGGAAATTGAACAAACAAAATTCTGGACCAAGTTATCAGCAAAAAAGTGACTAGATTGTCGCTTAATTTCGATAACTGACCATAACTTATCATGGGATTATTTTTTCTCAGTTTTCCTCATTCGTATGATGAAGAATTGCTATCAGAAGAAGATGAGACGTGGAGAAATATGATCGAAACAACCTTACGACAAGTGATTTTTGAGAAAGTCAAGTTTTCGATGTGTAATGAAGTGTACTGGTTCCCTTAAGAGGAATTGAACCCTCGCGAAAATCAATTAACGGGTGAAAAGCCGTTTGGGAAGAGATCAAGAATCGACTTCTTCCTGCTTCCATGGTTCACGTTCTGTTTTTTCTCTTCTTATCGATAAATCATCCTTCGCGGCACCGAGGGTTCTATAATTCAAATAAAAAAAAAAAAAGGAGAAAACCTCTTCGTTTTTTCTCTTATTTCTGACGATATTTATGCTCGAATCGTAGCGCGGTCCATTCTTTGATTTAAAACGTCGTATATTTCTCCAATTCATTTTTTCCCCCGCTTCTTCTTTATCTTCTTTATGCTAAGATGGAACGAAAATCTGACTATCTGCCCTTTGCACGCTACACGAATCACAAATGAGCACAATCGTTTTTCTAGGATTCAATTATGGCAAAGTGACTTTGACGCCCACGTCCATTGTGCACGTTCCACCTTGTTAGACACATCTCTCCATGCTGCCGTTCGTTGGGACAAAAATTCCAAATCCGAAATGCTCTAGGTAAGTCGCCTTTTTTTTTATCCTTTTCCTCTCCAGTCCCGTTGCCAGTCTGACAAAAAAAAACGCTGTCGGTCTCGTGTAATCATTTATCAGTTTATCATTATCCACCATCTGATTCCTGGAAGCATATGCTCGAGCATGAGATTACATTTGTAGTAATACCGTGCCGTCGGGGCTGGAGAGGGTCGGGTGTAACCCGCCTAAGCACTACACTGTGCGAGGGGTGGGGGGGATAGTTTTGAAAATGATATATGTTCATGTGCCCCGCTTTCATGGGAGAGACGTGTGTTTTTTTTTATAAGAGTCTAATGGTTCGCCTCTCGACAGATTACACGCTCAAACTCAATGGTCCGTTCCTGGTCGTCCTTCGGGTCGCTGCTGCTGTTGCTGTTAGTGCCGCTGCTGCACCATCGCCATAAACGCCCCACAGCCTTATGGTCGGTCTGTGTCTGTCCGTCAAGGATTAGTGGCTTAGGCACCCTACCGGCTCTTCGGGGTATTAGTGAATGAGAATGTGTTCGCCAATGGGGTATCCATCCCTTGGCCCATTGGTCGGATTAGAATACCGCATTTTTTGTTGTTCTTCTCTTTCAGTTTATGGGTAGGTACTTTATCGTTAACATGTGTACAGAGTTCGTTCGCTATCTACAATCAAGCCAATTAAAACTGTTTGATTTTGGTAACACGCTATTTTGCGGTATAGTGTGACCGTAGGTTACGGTTTTATATTTGTTTGCGCGAATGATCAGCCGCGGATCAAACCTCGTTGCGGTACCAATGCGCGGATGAAACAACGTTAAATAATGCAAATAATTCATGCAGTACAGCATATCATGGAATATGAATTCCAATAACGAAACATCGCCGGCCAATAATCAATCTCGACACTGCAGAAAATCATTTGCATTCCACAATCGGAACTAGAATCCTCAAAATTCATTAACAATAAGTGAGCGAAGTGAATATTACATGAAATAGTCGTGAAATGGCAATGAAATGGTCTTGAAATGGTCATGAGATGGTAATGAAATGGTAATAAAATGATGATGAAATGGTTGTGAAGTGGTAATGGTAATGAAATGGTTGTAAAA
>JAFFZH010015715.1:0-10477 GCA_018420115.1 Euura saliciscinereae | reverse complement strand
CAAGTGCAGAGTCAAAAATTCAACTTGAACGTTTGGGACGTGAAAGAAAGGTCGGATTTCAGTGCCAGTGGTACGAAGCAGTGGATTATCGTTTCAATTGATATTATGGTCTCGGAAAATCGTATCAATGGTAATCCGTCTACATATTGAGTGAAGATAACATGTTCGCAAAATTCTTCCGACGAACTGCCAGGTATTGTTCATGCCACATTTCCGTGACGGAAAATTATCCGTACTTCTTTCATGGATTTCATTTGTGATTTGAACGTTCGAAACATGAAAAAAATCTGTTTTTCCAGCGTCAGCAACGCACCTGAGTGTTGAAGATTATTGACTTATGCGCTTACATTCTGGTGAGGTAACTGTTAATGTAAGTGACAAAAATCATGTTGTGTGAACAACAGAACGGAAAGTATGCGTTCATTGCCACAGAAAAGATTTGGTGGTAAAAAAAAAACGGACAGTTCTGTCGGCGATTGCTGAAATGAGACGGAGGGTCTCAACAACCAACGTCAGTTACTCAATTTCTGTTATTTTCACGAGCAAGCCAAGTTTTAGGCACGCCGTTTGTCTGTTTCAACCTCTCAAAGTCTCACTTTTCTTTCAGTTTACAAATATCTACGACATTATTCGGGTCAAGTTATGTGCAAATGAGAGGAAAAATTCTCTGGAAATCTAGATGGCTGACCATAAATTCTCAAATGATTGTTTCCTAAATCAGATCCCCACGTTCAGGAGATGATGGGTTCAAAAGAATCGACGCCGGGCCGGGGGAATTTTTACTCGAACGAAAAATTATTCTTTCTTTCGATTTTTTCTTTCTCCCTGAGGTTTGTACAAAACACTCAAATTGAGTGACTCTCCTCAGTCGGAGATATATCAATTAATTGATCGATTCGCATAGTCCGTCAAAATTCGAACGACGGATCTTTCCCCGAAAAAAATGAGACATCGAGAGGTTGAATCCGGCGGAACAATGTGCCGGGAATTTTACAAGTACTTGAAAGATTTTTTTTTCATAATTGAATTACTTTAATGCTATTCAATAACATTCCATTCAGCTTAACAAAAATTCATCTTAATACCGTACATCGATTTGTGCAGTACTACGTGAAACGGTGACCATCCAATCTCGAAAGCTGCGTAAACAATCTCGCTGGATATTTGAACTAAGGTATTTTCGTTTTTTTAAAGATGGAATGAAGTCAACTTTCTATTCGCAAACTGAATCTTCGTTCTCTTTAATAAAACATTTTTGATTGTTTCCAAACGTTTTTACGAAATCCTGCTCGCAACACACCATGTAACATGTCAGCAGTCTTGGAGATTTTGAGTTAACCGTTTTATATGGTAACGCACAAATCGCCCAATGGTATTGTCAGTAACGTTTGGTTCTTTTCAAGTTGAATGGATTTTCTTCACGGGAAATAAGGTCGATGAATTGGCGATTCGAGTGAAAAAAGTGTCATCTTTTTTATTGCTCCAGAAATAATGTCCAAAAAAAGGCTTACAATTAGTCTGGGGTTTCTATGGTGAACGTACCCCTTCAAGTTTTTCGAGATGGGTACCTACAAAATTTGGAATGACATTCAAAAATGATTGTGCGTCGTTGGTAGGACGGTACACAGAACTTTCGGATTGCCGGTTCTCTGATTTGCGACTCAACGTCGAACATTGAAATTCAATCAAAAGAAGGTGAAGACCGGTAAAGAGCTACGAAAAATTGACGTAATAATCTGCATTGAAACATGCATTGAAAGTGATAAATAAAACACTGGGTAATTTGAAGAATCGTGAATCAATCCTTGGAGGCAAAATTGTCATTTTTGTTGGAGACTTCATACAACTCCTGCTGTTTAAGGATGTATTGGCTGTACAGTCCCAACCACCTTGACCTTCGTCGACAATTATTGCATACTTCGAGATAAGATAAAAATCTGAAAAAAATCAACCACAATCAAGACGATAATGATATTCATTTCCAATAATAATAATTTCCAAAAGTTATCGAAAAATTGTTTAAACAAAACATTGTTTAACAAATTTGTTGGTGACGTCATTTTTTTCATGTCAAACAAATTCGTTGATCTTTTTGAATACACATGAATTTTTTAAGAATTTTCTCATATTTTTGAAATTCCCGTTTTGGAAAAATTTTAAATTTTCAAAAATGCAGGAAAAATCTTGAATTTTGGATATGTTTTCATGAAAACGATGTAGATTACAATTCCGAAGTTTGCGGAGCATGTAACGAATAGTTCCGTACTTACAGCCCTTACAAAACGGTAAAAATGTTCGAAAACGAAGACGGGAATTTTAAAAATATGAGAAAATTCTTAAAAAATTCATGTGTATTCAAAAAGATCAACAAATTTGTTTGACATAAAAAAAATGACGTCACCGACAAATTTGTGAAACAATGTTTTGTTCAAACAATTTGTTGATAACTTTTAGAAATTATTATTATTGGAAATGAATATCATTATCGTCTGGATTGTGGTTGATTTTTTTCAGATTTTTGTCTTATCTCGAAGTATGCATTAATTGTCGACGAAGGTCAACGTGGTTGGGACTGTACAGCCAATACATCCTTAAAACACGTGGCACTCGGAGTGAAATAATAAATTTGTCCATGAAAAGTAGTCTCCTCTGGACACATTCCGAAAAATGTTCATCACGCGTAACATATTGAGAGTTCTTCCTAAAGAAATTGAATTTGCGGAATTCGTACTAAATGTAGGCGACGGCATGTTAAGTACCTCAAACGATGCGATAGAATTACCTGCCGTCGAACGTTGTATAGCGGCACATGATGTCGATGTAGTCGAAGATATAAATTGAAAATTGGTTACAGAAAATAAATTTCTAAATTCTGACCGAGTTCACACCCTTTGCATCTTTGACATTATTTAGGTATCTTATAAATTTCACATCACATTCGAAAATGATTGTGCCCGCGCTCCCGCGGGCTATCGTACGTTCTAGTCGTATAAATTTTCCATTTCCCAACACAGATTCCGAATACAAAAGAATAAAATTCAGAGGCCCTTATAAAAACGATTACTTTTTCCTTCCGAGTCATGTCACATGTGAAAAGGTTTATTTATTTGCAACACCTGCATGAAAAGTTTGATTCCGTTCGGACCGCTAAACCGATTTGGATGAAATTTGCAAGGCATACTGCTCTTATTCCGAGGCTGTGCCAATAAAGTTTTCAAACGTCGCTCGCTAACCATGTTTAAATACAAAATACCGTGAGGAATATATTACGATACAGATAATTAGTCACTGATTATCCGAAAATAGTTATTACCATAATCTCGTGTGCTGAAAGATATTTCGGAAAACTTGTGCAAATTTTGTTACGTCGCGTGTCTAATCGCATAAGGTCGTAGCGCCAAAAACGCGATTTTGATGACAAAAGGTCGTATAATTTTTTTTTTCACGCCATTCGCTCCGAAAACGGCCAAAACGTAGGGGAGACCGGGGCAAAATGATCCCCCTAAGGGAAAAATGACTATATAGTCTAAACTATTCACTTAAAAAATTCAAAGATGGAGGCCATTGATTGTACCATCCTTCGGCTACATTGTTGAATTTTTTCAGATTTTATGACCTGCTACGATTGCGACAAATTACGGAAAATTGCACCAGTGACAAAGGATCATTTTGCCCCATAGTGCGGGGCAAAATGATCCCTTGATTTCAATATAGAAAACTACGTGCATATGGGTTTGAAAGCTTAATATTTAGTACTAAACTGTTTCTTCAAGCGAATTATTATTATTATGTATTATTTTTTTCGCACATTTATGTATTCTTACAGTCGGTTCTTAGTTAGTTTTACAGAAATTGTTTTCTAACGCAAAATGATCACCATGATAGTGCATGATAGTGCATGATAGTGGTGATCATTTTGCCCCAAGTGCATAACCTAAACTAAATGTGATTCCACGAAGAAGAAAAGTTTACACAGTGAATTGACATTTCGTTTATTAATTAGGTACAATGTTCACAGAGATCGACATATGGCAATCGCCTTAGAACGTGAAGTCTTTGAAGTAGTTTTTCATAAGCACAACACGTAATACTTAAGTTCGCGTCGTTCTGTTGACATGCACTGTTTTTTACAACTACCACGCATATTATTCGGGCAACAATCAGTTTCTGAGCAACGCCAATCAGCTCAGAACCTAACATGATCGTTTTGCCCCGCGGGATCATTTTGCCAAGGTCTCCCCTATAGATCAATTGAAATTACGAGATCGAAGAATGTAAGTGCAAAAGGTCGTAAGTTGGGCGGATACGTCGTTCTTTCATTACAAGTTTGAAGGAAAAATGGAAAACAACGTAAATGCAAAACGTCGTGAGCGCCATTTTGATTTTTTTCCATTTTTCATCAGTTTTTCAAATAGCTGTAGAAACTCGTTAAACGCAAAGATAAATTGAAGGGACGACCATTTAAAAAAATTCGATAAGAAATATTGGTAATTAAAAGCAGACGGTCGTGAGCGCCATTTTGATTTGTTTATTTTTCATGATTTTTTCAAATAGCTGTAGAAACTCGTAAAACGCAAAGATAAATTGAAAGAACGACCATTTAAGAAAATTCGATAAAAATATTGGTAGTTAAAAGCCGAAGGTCGTAAGCGCCATTTTGATTTTTTTTATTTCTCATGATTTTTTTTAAATAGCTGTAAAGACACGTGAAACGCAAAGAAAAATCGAAATCGACGTCGTTTCGAAAAATTCGACAAAAGAAATCGCAGTTAAAAGCAGAAGGTCGTATCCGCCCAACTTACGACCCTTTGCACTTACATTTTTCGATCTCGTAATTTCAATTGATCTACAGGTCGTTCATGATAACTTTGGAAAAAATTACAGGGTGGGTAGAGGACCCAAAAACAAGGATTTTGAGTATTGGAACCCATGTCCGGAAATATACCCATACAAAGCTATGGCCATTTTTAGATTTTGGTTTGCGCTCCTGTTGCGTACTCATAACTCGCCTCTATCAGGTGTGTCGCGTGGAAAGGAGATAACAGTCATAAAAATGGCAAGTTTTGCGTCTACATGGTGGGGTCTTAATAACAGAAACAACGGAAAACAAAATAAAAACGTAAAACAAATTTACTCAACTCAACAAAAACATCATAATTTTGTACTAAACTTAAAAAAAACATCTTAAGGTTTCATGGAACTTAACAACAGAAACTGAAACACGGAAAACAAAACAAAAACATAATTTTTACTAAACCTAACAACGGAAAACCCAACACGAACAACGTAACTTCTTACTAATCTTAACAACGTAAAACTTAACGAAAACACTGTAATTTTTCACAAAACTTAATAAGGGAAAACTTAACAAAAACAACGTAATTCTTAACTCAACTCAACAAAAACATGTCAAGGTTTTACGGAACTAAACAATACAACACAACAATAGTACAAAATTATGATGTTTTTGTTTTGTTTTCCGGTGTTTATGTTATTAATACCCCACCATGTAGACGCACAACTTGCCATTTTTATGACTGTTATCTCCTTTACACGCGACACACCTGATAGAGGCGAGTTTCGAGTACGCAACAGGAGCGCAAACCAAAATCGAAAAATGGCCATAGCTCTGTGTGGGTACATTTCCGGACATGGGTTCCAATACTCAAAATCCTTGTTTTTGGGTCCTCTACCCACCACGCCCAACTTACGACCTTTTGTACTTACATTTTTCGATCTCCTAATTTCAATTGATCTATACGCTTCGAACGTTTTCAGAGCGATTGGCGTGAAAAAAAAATTGTAAGACTTTATGCCATTATAAACAGCAAAACGTCGTATAATGGCGCTTACGTCCTTTTGTCATTAGACACGCAACATACGTTACCAATTTCATGTTCATCGCCTACGTAAAGTTATCGACGTGGTAGGGGGTCTCCTGCTGTGTATAAATACGACGGATCGGACGAATTCTAACCAAACACGAAGTAAGTGGCTACCTTCAACATGAACAAGATCTTCTGTCTTCTTGTCGCCTCATTGGTGAGCGTCGCTGTTGCCAGCAGTAAGTTACAGACCAATAGCATATGCTCGAACGTTCTATTTTCCCATATACAATGAAACCTCACTTATACTTATTTCAATCGGGTACGCTAGAAAATACATACATATAAGTGGGAATAACGTTGAAAAAAAAAATAATTGAGAGTCAAGTGGTTCGATAGCTTCCACGTCAGCATTGCAATTATTCACACACATCATCAACAGGTGAAAAAAACCTGTTCTGTAGATAAAAGTAGAAATGTTTTTGCATCAAGAAGTAAAATACTCTCGATACAACAAGGATACAATATTCAAACTGAGAATATTCAAATTATTGATTTCATTTCCAACAGCCAAACTGGAACTCATGGACGTATATTGAAAGCAATCAATTTTTGAAGTGTTGTGTCACGAAATATCGCTTGTATAATGACATAAGGACGTAAGCGCATTATACGAAATTTTGCTGTTTATAATGGCATAAAGTCGTACAATTGTTTTTTTCACTCCAATCGCTCTGAAAACGTTTAAAACGTATCAATTGAAATTACGAGATCGAAAAATTTAAGTGCAAAAGCTCGTAAGTTGGGCAGATACGACCTTCTGCTTTTAACTGCGATTTCTTTTATCGAATTTTTCGAAACGACGTCGATTTCGATTTTTCTTTGCGTTTCACGAGTTTTTACAGCTATTTAAAAAAATCATGAAGAATAAAAAAATCAAAATGGCGCTTACGACCTTCTGCTTTTAACTACCAATAATTTTCATCGAATTTTTTTAAATGGTCGTTCTTTCAACTTATCTGTGCGTTTTACGAGTTTTTACAACTATTTGGAAAAAATATTAAAATTCATGAAAAAAAATTGGTGCTTACGACCTTATGCCATCCCTACTGAAAAAGATTCTGTAAAATTTTACATGAAAAAGTACATAATAAATTACATGATAAATTTTATAAAGTTATGACTGGATTGCTGATACGAATTATTATGTACTTTATCATAATATGATTTTGGTTCTAACCATTATGTTGTACAAATACACATAATTTATTATCTAATTTATTGTAGGATGTCTTACATGTTCAGATTTTATGATAGAAAAAAAAGGGGGACACCCGAGTCGGGATCGAACCGTGGTCCTTCGAATTTGGAAGCAGTAGCGGTACCGTTTGAGCTTTGGTACTTCATAGTAATGTAACAAAGTTTTACGTTCGTAAGCTTTGATATGAT
This sequence comes from Euura saliciscinereae, assembly GCA_018420115.1. Lineage (NCBI taxonomy): Eukaryota > Metazoa > Arthropoda > Insecta > Hymenoptera > Tenthredinidae > Euura > Euura saliciscinereae. The sequence continues at coordinate 3,203 of JAFFZH010015715.1, read as the reverse complement.
CGTGATTTATTTCAGTTTCTTCGAAGAAGTTGGAACTCGTAGAGCTAAAACTAATGTAAAACATCACACAATAAATTAGATGATGAATTATGTGTATTTGTACAACGTAATGGTCAGAACAAAAATCATGTGATAAAGTACATAATAATTTACAAGATTCTTACTTTACATGATAATTCATATCATGAATCCAGTCATAACTTTGGAAATTGATGATGTACTTTTTCATGTAATATTATATTACGTGTCTCGTTCTCGATGATAGTATTGTAACAAAGGGCTGAACCCGGTTACGATTAAAGAAAGGGCATCATATCGATTCATTTTTAACCTTAAAAAATTGAATAAGTATATAAATCCCCCACACTTCAAGTTAGAGGATATCCGAACCGCTTTGAGTTTGGTTTCTCAAGGGGATTTTTTAGGCACCTTAGACCTCAAGGATGCATATTTTGTAGTCCCCATTTATGAAGGTGACAGGAAGTTTTCAAGATTCAAATTCAGAGGGAAGATCTTTCAATTCTTATGTTTGCCCTTCGGTCTATACACTAGTCCATACATATTCACAAAAAAAATGAAACCGATTGTTAATGAACACTGAGACTCCAGGGAATGTTACTGGTGTTGTACCTGGACGATTTTCTTTTCATCCATAAGTCAAAATCTGAATGTGAGAGAAACATGAAAAAAGCGACCAAACTCTTGGAACAGTTAGGTTTCATGATAAACTATGAAAAAAGCTCGCTAATTGCTCAACAGAAATGTAAATACTTGGGTTTTACTATCGACTCGATTAACTTTTCTTTGGATTTGACCGATAAGAAGAAAGATCAAATAGTAAGGCTTGTCAATGAATTTAGGGTTGAAGAAGCTTATAAAATCAGAAAATTCGCAGAGTTTTTAGGCGTATTGGCAGCAGCTTGCCCAGCGGTAGCCTATGGTTTTATTCAATGCAAGCTACTAGAAAGACAGAAGTTTTCAGCATTAAAGTTTAATGGAGGAAATTACGAAGGAAAAATTTGGATAGTAGAGTCAATGCTTAAAGACCTGAACTTGTGGAAGCTAAACGCTGTCATTGGGATGAATCCAATCAAAACTCAAGTTTATTCTATCGAGATCTTTTCTGATGCCTCTTTATCAGGTTGGGGTTCTTATTTCAATAACTCCAGGGCTTTTGGTTTTTGGAACAAACAGGAAAGAAGAAAGCATATAAATTACCTTGAATTGCTAGCAGCCTTCTTCGCAGTGAAGTGTTTCGCCTCCGAACTATCACAAGGTGAAATATTACTTCGACTAGACAATAAAACCGCAATTTCATATATTAATAGAGCGGGTGGTGTACAATTGCCACATTTAACTGAGCTTGCAAGAAAAATCTGGGAATGGTGCGAAGAGAGGAAATTATATCTTAAAGCGTCGTATATACCCTCAGCCGAAAACGTGGAGGCTGACCTAGCATCGCGTAATGTTAATATAGATTCCGAATGGGAACTCTCTCAGACTGCTTTTGGTCAACTTGAGAAAAAATTTGGCCCCTTTACGGTGGATTTGTTTGCATCCAGGTCGAATACGAAATGTAAAAAATTTTACTCTAGATTCCCAGATCCGGAAGCAAACGCGGTAGACGCGTTTACTATAGCATGGAACGAGGAAAATATTTACGCTTTTCCTCCGTTCGCACTAATTCTACGGACTCTGAGGAAATTAATTAACGATAAGGCGATGGGAGTGGTTGTAGTACCTTTGTGGCCTACACAGCCATGGTACCCTCTTTTTACGTCGCTTCTTATTGAGCCAGCAATTACATTCGAACCTAATAGTAACTTGTTAACATCGCCTTACAGAGATGTGAGTCACCCATTAGCAGCCCACCTTTCATTGGTGGCAGGGAGATTGTCCGATCAGCATATTTGAAAAAAGGATTATCAGAAGATGCTGTGGAGATGATGGTGGACTCTGTATCACTGCTTCAACACTTAAGCAGTATGAATCTAGTTGAGGATGTTGGTGGGAGTTTACTCACATAAAAGGATTGGATGTATATGATACCAAAACCACAGATATTATTTAAGTCATTTGAACGATCGTTTTAAAAAAGGTGCTAGTTATAGTACGTTAAACACAGCTCGTTCCGCGATTTCCTTAATTTCAGTTTATGATATTAATGAGGATGGATTGATTTCTCGTTTTTTAAAAGGGGTATTCAAACAAAAACCTACCAAGCCAAGGTACTCTACGACATGGGATCTCTCCCCGGTACTTGATTATTTAGAAAAATTGCATCCGCTTAAAAACCTGAAATTAAAGGAGGCTGCGGAAAAGGTTGCAACTTCATTAGCTTCAACTACGGCTCAGAGGCTACAAACCCTAGCATTATTAAACATTGATAATATAGTAAAGACTGATGCGGGATTAAGTATAAAAATTACAGAACGAATAAAAACTTCAAAGCCTGGAGCTTTTCAGCCGGAATTGATCTTACCATTTTTTGAGGAGAAACCAGGCTTATGTGTAGCCTCCGCTGTCTTAGATTATTTGGAGTATTCCAAAGATTTGAGAGACAGTAAAGTTAACAGTTTATTTGTGGGGACAGTGAAACCCTATGGTGCAGTTTCATCCCAAACTATCGGTCATTGGATAAAAACATTGTTAGGAAAAGCTGGAGTTGATACCAATCAATTCACAGCATATAGTACGCGACACGCAGCAGTGTCCACAGCTCACAAGCGTGGGGTAGATATCGGAACCATTAGACGTAGTGCCGGATGGACTGGTGGTTCCCAAACCTTCTCGAAATTCTATAACAGACCTATTCAGCCCCCTAATGACCGTTTTGCACAGGCAATCCTAAAATAACTTATCCCTATTGAAAATGTAGACGTCGTGACGACGTCGTCACGACGTCGTAAGTTACGTCAAAATCGCATTCCGAAACTACGCCAAGTCCCACGTATAAAACGACGTCGTATACTAGGTATGGATTTGGGACCGTAAATTACGTCCTATGCGACGTAAGTTTCGACGTCGTTTACTACATCGTTCACGACGTCGCTTACGATGGATGTATGATCGTACGTTTAATCAGCTATTTAGCTCGATTCATCAGCTCGTTAGCTGGTAAAATTTACGAAATCAGTTTACTCATTATTTATAATCAATTTATTGTTTGCAGGAATATATATTCAACATTGATAATTCATATG
>JAFFZH010015713.1:81943-114823 GCA_018420115.1 Euura saliciscinereae | reverse complement strand
GCACAAATGTCCTCAGCATGCGCCCGCATTACTGCGGTTTTTATCCCTACAAAAGTTCCTAACCTACAAAATATTGACAAAAGTTGTTTTAATCAGTCTTGTGTCTTATGAAGTTCTCGAATACTGTGGACATGATAATAATAGTTGAGTTAATAATAATGCTCAGATTTTGTCGGAGAGTTAATTGAGCCTATGGGTGCAATAACGGCTCAAGTCGACTTAAGTTTTGGCAGAAAAAAAGCAGGTAAAGAATCAACAGTCAGTATTTCAATTTTTTCGAGGCATTTCTCAACGAACATTTATGTTTTCACATAGGTGGGGTGCCTAAAAATGGTTAACAAACGTGATAAATATTGAATATAGTGAACAATGCAGTGCTGTACACGGAAATGCGGAGTGGGACTTCAGTCGTTTTTTCGTAGAACAACTTTTAATTTTTTATAACACGCTTTTTGGGATAAAAGAAGCGTGATTAAAATTATAAAATAATGTAATAAAATTAAAAATAGTATACAATGCTGTGCTATACATGTAAATACAGAGTAGGACTTGAGTCATTTTGTCGTAGATCAACTTTCTGTTCTCGTTGATCTACGAAAAAATGACTCAAGTCCTACTTTGTATTTACAAATTTATTCTGTTCTCTTAAGGTGTAACGCAAGCTGTTCCCGAGTCCGTCTCTCTCGCTCCCGCGGTGGGGCCTATGACGCTATCTCTCTCGCACTCAAGCACCTTTCATTTCCTCTTAAGGTGAAACGCTAACTGATCATTTCCACTTGGAATTTTCAAACCCTACTCAAGCTGCCGAAACACGTTCGATTGCTGTGAAATTGATATCAGTGACGTAAAAAGAGTAAACGAAGGGCATGACGAATTTTTATTTCCGAAAATCGGAACACGTAATGAGAATTTTGTGTAACAATATTGTTCTGTGACCCAAGGAAGTGCTGCCTCTCGTGGAGATGGGCAGCACTTCTTTGGATTCCAGAACAATATTGTTAAAAAACGGTGAATACGTCTGGATTTTCGGAAATAAAAATTCGTCATGCCCTTCGTTTACTCTTTTTGCGTCACCGATATCAATTTCACAGCAATCGAACGTGTTTTGGCAGCTTGAGAAGGGTTTGAAAATTCCATGTGTAAATCAGCTAGCATTTCCCAATCGATTCTTTCTCTTCGTCGACGATCATTGAAACATTATATGCTTTACTACTGTTCACCCTGTGCTCTGGACACACTTTTCCACGAACATGACAAAAACTGCCTTCTCTTCTTAGCTCTACATAACCAACTGTAGCATCACCATAACCCTCTCTTTCAGCATGACGCGCATAATCCTGCCAATGAGGGTCCTCACTGGGACCCTTGCATAGTTGAGGGCACCACTGCTATTGGTTCCAAAGAGGCGGGAAAATTTAATTCTTAAATATAAGTCACACATTTACTCGAATGGATTATTTATGAAATCGTTAATTTCGTTTCGCAGCAGACCATTTACGCATGGATGAATCATGAAAAACGTAAATATAATTTTATTGTTGCAAAAATATTGCCCTCGTATAACCGACTAACATAACCTCACTTTATTGCGTATAACCGACCAACATAACCTCACTTTATCGCAACCTGTCGTACGTCTCGGTCCGTGTATGTGCCCAATAAATAATATTGTTAGATACACACTACGTTTTTTCAATTGATTTTTCCATTGAAAAAGTGTTCACTTGTTGTATTTAATGTCGCGATAATTATTTGACATTTTTGATAATTTGATTTTGCGCTCGCAAAAGATCCAAGAACATTGGCGCCATCTACGCCGAGTTTGACGAATAGGGACCCTCTGTTGTATATCTGAAGTTCTGTGCGGGTCCGTCTCTGTCCGTAGGACCGCTGAAGCGATCAGCTCCAAAGGCGCGGGAGAATTCAAATCAGTGAAGGGTAAATAAAGGTGAAAGAATAAAGTTTACGTTTAAAACTGAGGATTCAGATATATTTTAAAGGAGTTCAGAAGAAATATACAAAAGCGAACTTTCTGAGATGTATGATAAAAATGAGAGGTCTTATTCTGTTTAAGTCAGGAATAAGAACGCGCGTTCCTCTTCCGAATCTCTCCCGACGCGACCCGGGTGCGTAGGCGGCTCGGCCCCGCGAGATCATCTACAGCCAATTAGGGGGTCAGCTTCCCTGAAAAATCCTCCTACTGACCGCCCTCAACTGACTCTCTTCTTCCTCCCTTCTTGGGAGTAGTGGGGTGGGAGCACTGAACTCTATAGGTATACTAACTGGAAGGCGCATCGGGCGATTGACGTGGGACAAATTGAAGGCTGCCATCTTGAGTTGGATTTGTAGGCGACCAATCAGAGGTGGCGTAATCCGATAGAAATAAATAAGTAGTCATTCTAATTGACATTTATTTCACTATTATTTACTCCATCTTTCTTCTTCTGTTATATCCTTGATGGCCTCGTCCCTATTTACTCCATCCGAGTAGCAAATATTATATTATCCAAAGTTTTGAGGTTAAGTGTGTGGTAAATTCAAAATTATCCGTCTGCTAATGCTCGCCTCTGATTGGCTCTCTGAAAATCCAACTCAAGATGGCAGCTTCCCAGGTGGTCCCATAGCCTGCTATTCTTTACGTATCTGGATGCGCCTTCCAGTTAGTATATAGAGTTCAGTGGGTGGGAGCCGCGTACACCGCCGGGAACGCGGAAGAGCTCGGCGCCAGAAGGGTCCGAGCACATGTGCGTGGGAAAGAAGCGACGGGCTTCTATAACAAAGGGCAACCTCTTGAGATGCCTTTCCTTAAATTCCTACGACTTTCACAATTCCTGTACCGTCCTGACAATGACCAGAACCCTCCGCACATGTGCAAGCAGTAAAAATGAAATCCTACTTCAAGAGTTTTTCTCTTACAATATTTATGACCTTCTGCCTTTACTCTTGGGTGACCATGCGTCTTATATCTATGAAACAATATTCTCAACTCTAATCTTAAAGCTATTTCAAATATTCCCTCCCTCGCTTGATCCGCTCAGATCAATATGGCGGCGCGCGATGTTAATCCACCTACCGGGAGATGGATACAACACCTCATTACGGCCAGTTCTTAGGCTGCATTCACATGGGCCTGAATTCACCGGATCGGAACGGAATCGGAATCTAGGAAGTTTTCGAAGAGCCAATCAGAGACGTTCCGTTCAATTCGTTCCGAGTGCATTGCGAGAATTCGTCATGTTTCGTCGGAACCTAGTGATTTACTGTACGTGTGAATCTGTGTGCGAAAACGCAGCGAGGACAGTATTGTTGAGTGAAGAATTGAACAATTAAATAAATAAATAATATCCCCGGGGCATTGAGATAGTCTTGTATCTTGATTTTTTTGTTTCTATGTATCCATGTTCCATACATAATGAAATGTAAATAATTGTAAATGCATGTGATAACCAATATTCAAAGTTGCATGCATCTTGGATTATTCACAGGTTACAGCCCGTCAATAAATCTTGACCCACCGCTAATAATGAAATACTTGTTGCTGTATTGCGTAGCGTTTAGAGGTTAACTGCACGGTTGCGTTAGTAAACCGTTCCGTTGCTATTAAAATCCTATGTTCACATGGAGAGGAATTTTCAGGAACGGAACGAGCGGGAGCCAATCAGAATGAGTGTTTTTGAAATTCCCGGTAGAACGGAACACTCTAATTCGCCACTGAGCGTTCCGTCCCCGTGAATTCCGGCAAATTTCGGCCCATGTGAACGTAGGAAAATATTCTCATCGGAACGAAGAATGACCGGAACGTCTCTGATTGGCTCTTCGAAAACTCCCTAGATTCCGATTCCGTTCCGATCCGGTGAATTCAGGCCCATGTGAATGCAGCCTTAGAGTGCGTTCGTAAAGTCTACTCAGTCCGCGGACCATAGCATGGAAACCAATCGCGACATCGAGTTGAACAGAATGAACCAATCGCTAACGCGGACCGCGGACAAAGTAGACTTTACGAACGCACTCTTATTCTGTCCTCTCCTACTGAAAGTCTGATTTTTCGTCACTCGTGACGCTAGTTGTCTACACGCACATAGCGAATTTATATCATTACAGCATATAAACATATTATAACATATAGAGTTTAAATAATCGAATACAACTGTTGGTACTGTTATCAACTTCGATTTTTTATCGCCAAATGTAAAGTTATTATCTTGAAACATTAAATTATCTTGAAACATAACCTCTCTTCGAGGTTTGACACCGCTGGTTTTTTTGGCCACATTAAAATATATATTCACTTTGGGTGAAAAAGTCGGTAACCATGAGTACCGTTACTTCCGGGAGATTATCTGATTGTGCTTCTACAAAACCGATATTCATTTGGAATCACAATAGTACGTGTGCAGCAAAAAATCTAACAAGCTAATACATTTCTTATGGGGCTCGTTCGAATCTACCCAATTATGACGTCACGCGACGGGGCGCCCAATCACAGCGCGTTCCTTCCCGCCGGAAATTTCTTCATATTTAACTTAGTTTTTTTTTATTGATATACTTAATTACGATTATAAATTCCAATTGGATGCTGTAATTTCCTTTCATATCATAGAATCTTCACGAAACAATCAAAATCTGATTTATTTTTTATTTTTCCCGTTCCCGCTAATAAACAGATTTGAAAATGTTGGACAGTTTCGATAATCGATCGCGAAGAAACGATACTTCGAGGTGAAACGAGGCGACGTACATATTGTACATAACCTCACAATCATAATAATAACAAAACCGACGCACGTAGTCTTGTGATGAAAAACCCGCGTTTTCGTTAATTATTATACATGGCTATAGGGATCCCGGTGCAATAACATGCCGTTTATAACTAATTATTAATCGTCACTTTTCACCGATAAATAATGGGCGACATCAGGGCTGGACTCGACGAGTTGAAACTTGATCCAGTTCTCTTTGCCAACGTCAAATACTACGTGAGCGGTGAACCAGACCCCAAGGTGAGAAAAAAAAAATTCATAACAAATAACTCGACTATTTCCTTCGTCGGTACATACCTCATATCATTTTTTTGTTTTTCCTATTTTACGCGCCAAATCTCACTCCGTTTTCGCCAACGCGAAAAGTTTTTCTTCATTCTCATCCGCGACCAGGTTAGGTTAGGTTATCGAAATACTGGACCCCTCTTTCAGACTTTAATATTCAACACCGGTCTTCTATGTACCCAATTAATTCATTCACCTTTTATTTCAGATTTTGAGTCTACTACAGGAAGGCGGAGCCGAGAGGTCAAACTATTTCAGCGACTTTGTTACGCATTTAATTGCCGGCCATGAGGCGCTTGAAAGCGATATTTCTGAGGCGAAGGATCTCTACGAGATACCGGCCGTCACACAGGACTGGATTCTGTACTCCGTCAAGTGCAAGAAGCTTCTTCCGTATCCTACCATATTTCTTATAGCTTTTTCAGCCAATCATTATTCACCACTATGTAACGTTGATAGTAAATGATAGTTTTGCGCATCTCTCCTCCAATTTTTATCAAAATATATGCAGCGGTTTTCGAATAATGATGTGAGCAAGCATAAGGTGCGCCGCACGCATTGCCGAAGGTCTAGGGACATAACTTTAGTGGTCCTTGTAGAAAATCCTAGCTCAGTAAACGTCGAGGATAGAATTGGCCCGAAAAATCCCCCAAAGTCTCATAGAGCTTGAACAGTAACATAACAGATGATTAAATACATATATTGTATTTAGACATACATTGATTAAATTTTTTTTCTGGCAAACAATATGAATGAGAAAAAAAATAGCTTCAAATGTCTTTGTAAGTGGCTGAATGATGCACACCTGTAATTATAATACCCTTAACATGGATAATTCTTAGTACACAGTACTTCTCGCCGGAAGAGAATCAACTGTTTTCCAACGTACGAGCGTGTGTATCTCAAGTAAGCTGCGCGGACAGCAAAAGTCTATGGGCAATGATAACTCTGCAAGGTGGAAAATGTCAGTTACGTTTAGATCGCCACTGCACGCACCTCGTCATTGGGAAGGCTGAGGGTGCAAAGTTTGAAGCGGCGACAAGGCATCGCATTAAAATTGTAACACCGGATTGGATAATGGATTGTTGTAAGAAAGGAAGTCGTATCGGTGAGATAGAGTATCATCCGAGACTACTGGTTTACCCGTCGCCGAACAGTTCCACCGCTTTGATAACCGGTTTTATGGACGAAGATTGCGAACTTAATGCGGCACAGCAGGAACAGGATAGGACGAAAGCCATGTTGGAAAAACTGAAACAGCGCATGCCTTGGAATCAACCCAATGCATCTGTGTCATCGCCAGCGATTCAAAATCACAGTACTGTACGTTCTACTGTACAACAACCGCTTCCACAGGGACCGAACACTCATACTGTTTCTAATATGCAACAGCAATTCTCACGAACAACAACTCCGGTAAGTTTGGCTCATGTCACCAATGTGTCGTCTGCAAACTCGCCGAACACTTCGACCTCGGCATCCTGGCATCCGCAATCATCCCAAGCTAATAATGTTCAAATGAAAACCGTTCTGCAACAGCAACAATCGCAACAAGATGCGCCGCATCAACAAATTAACATGCAGCAACAACAATTGATACATCAGCAACAACAATTATTAACGCAACAACAACTTACACCACCGCAACAGCAACAGCTGAATCAACAGCATCTGACGGTTCAACAGCAGCAGATAAATCAACAACATCATCAACAACTAGAACAGCAGCAATTATCCACGCAAAAGCAACAGCAATTGAATCCACAGATGGTGTCACATCAGCTGCCGCCCCAGGCGCAGCAATTGTTAACGCCACAGCAAAAACAGCAACTAAACCAACACCAACTGATTTCACAACAACAGCAACAACTTAACCAGCAGAGACAACTAACTGCGCAGCAACAGCATCTGGTCACGCAACAACAACAGTTGAACCCTCAATCCCAAGTTGTGTCGCAACCACAACTGACGGCACAGCAGCAACTTCAATTATCATCACAACAACAGCTGGCTCTTCAGCAACAGTTGCCATCTCAACAACAACAACAACAGCAGCAGCAGCAATTGGGGCCACAGCAACAACAACAATTGGGACCACAACAACAACAATTGGGATCACAACAACAACAACAGTTAGGCCCACAGCAACAGCAGTTGGGTCCTCAACAAACGCAATTAGGCCCACAACAACATCAAATAGGTCAACAGCCGCCAACGCCTCCTCAGCAACAACAGTTTACGACAGAACAGCGTCAGCAGTTACTATTGCTTCAGCAACAGCAAAAAATTCAACAGATTTCACAACAGCTGCAACAATCAGCTCCCCAAAGTAGCCAACAATTTGTGATCAGAGATGGACAACTACAACAACAAACTCCAGCCCAGCAACAATTGATACCTCCAAATCAACCAGGTCTTATAGTCCAAAGAGATCCTCAATGGCAACAACAACAGTATCATTTACAATTGCAACGTCAACAGCAACAGCAACAGATTGGACAGCAGCAAAGACCCGGTGGTCAGTGGGCTCAGCAGCCCCAACATCCTCCGAGACAACTGATACAACTTGATGCTCAAACTCATCAACAATTACAGCAAATGGACCCGACGCAAAGAGCACAGTTCATACAGAAAATTCAAAAACAACGGAACCTGATGCTCCAAAGACAAATAAGCAGACAGGGCCCACAAGGGTCTCATATAGCAGTTATAAGGAGTCCTGGCAAACCGGGACAACCTGGAGGACTGCAGTGGGTCCAACAACAACACAGGCCCCAGCTAATGGGACCCCAAGTAGGTCCTGTCCAAGGTCCAAAACCTATGATACCGGGGGCACAACCGCCGGCACTGACCCCAATAAACTCAGCCAACCAAGTTATAGTGCAGACAGCCCAGCCTGTTCAAGGTGGTCAAACAACCCAACCTGGGCAAGCATTTCAGCAAGGTCAACCTCTTACGCAACAACAACTAACTCATCTGCACATGCAGAAGCAACAAATAGCAAGGTTACAACAATTGCAACACCTGCAGGCGCAGCAGCAGCAGCATCAACAACAGCAACAGCAGCAGCAGGTGCAACAGCAGCAGGCACAACAACAGCAGCAGCAGGTACAACAGCAGCAGCAACAACAACAGCAACAAAGCGCACAGCAAGAACCGCCATTGACACCGTTATCGGCGAATTCTCAAATACTACCTGATCAACAATTAGTTGTTAATGCTAAAACAAAAACAGCCCTGGCTAACATGCTTACCAGCAGATTGCAAGGAGGCGCAACCGAAGGAAGTGCAGCTGGCCAATTGCGAATGATGACAGCACAGCATAGAGCACCTCCACCACCGTCACAGGACCCTCAACTTCTCGCGGCTTATCAGAGAAGAACGCTTGGCAATATTACGAACGGAGGGCCGCCGGGAACATCTGTAAAGATGCCATATGCAGCTGCTATTCCACAGCCACGAGCGCAGTTCTATGGGCATAATCCAAACTTGAAATGTATGTAATGATTTATTTTGTTACAGTGAGGATGAAGATGATATCATGAACTGATATAAATGACGCAACGTGATTCAATGTTTCGATGATTAATGCTCTAATGGTTTTTACAGTACCAGCGGACTTGTTTCTGCTTGGCTGCATTTTTGTTATCATCGAATATGACACTCAGCGTCCGGATGAAGTATTGATCTGGAAGCAAGTCATTGAACGGCACGGAGGCGAGGTTGAACCTCAATATTGTGCTCGTGCTACTCACGTACTAGCCATGACTCAAAAACATCCTATCGTCAGTCAAGCTCTACGAGATAATAAACGTTGCGTCAGCGCACATTGGCTGTCAGATGTTATTGGGAAACAACAAGTTCTACCACCTTGGCATGCTCTACATTTTCCAACACCGTTTGGCCTGCAAGAGCTACCCTGCGTTAAACAAATTATATCTCTGTCTGGTTTCGACGGAGAAGAAAGAGCCAAGGTCAAGTTCATGCTGGAAGCCTTGGGTGCAAAATTCACTAATTACTTTTCCAAGCACAATACCCTACTCGTCTGCAGAAGGTGAGAATCATTCATGTTTCAAAACTTGCACACAACATTTCTAGGACGAATTATTATGATTAACATTCTTTCTTGAGGTGATGTGTTATCAATCTACTCTCGTTTCAGACCTGATGGACTGAAATACAAGAAAGCTAGGGAGTGGCAAACTGGTGTAGTCAACGCCCAGTGGATGACTGATCTGTTGTGCGGTCAAACCAGTGCTCTGCATCAACCCGAAGCTCCGAAATATCAACAATTCAGCTTGGGCAATCCATTCCGACTAGATTATTCTCTCGTGCCTCATCTCATGGGTATAAATTGAATTTATAACGATACAGATATCAGTGTATATGATCAGAAAACAATCAATTTCAAGCATGTTCTTAATTTTTCTCCACAGCTGCTTGGAAGATGCCGATTAACATAACGCAAGAATCTTACGACAAGGTAAAACAGGTTGGTCAGGGTCCAAATGCGATGAGAAAGAATAAGAAACCTCGATTGGATGGTCCGCTGTTGAACAAAGACCCACATCTTCTTGGTCTCGACGAACCCATAGCAGTTAGCAATCCGGATCCACCGCCGCCCGATAAACAGCCTCGAATACTTTTCTCCGGAATAAATCCGAGAAAACACGCAAAGGTACCTGAGACTCTTTGGCTTGTTCAAATAAATTCATTGGTAACGTGATTTGTTTCATTCCCTACAGAGGATTCGAGAACTTGGCGGGGCACTAGCCGTCAACTGGCGCGATGCGACCCACCTTGTTATGTCTGCTCCAGTTCGTACGGTAAAACTACTGTGTTGTCTATCCCGTTGCCGCCATATCGTCACGTTGCAGTGGCTTCTCGACTGTTCCTCTAAAAACACGTTTCTGGATGAAGGACCCTACGTGCTAGGCAACCCCGAATTCGAGAAGAACTTCAACTGCAATATTGAGAAAGCCCTCGCCAGTCCCAACAGAGGAACTGTACTTAAGGTGAAAGATAAATTTCTCGACAATACTTATTAACAATACTCTCAACTAACGATTGTACATTTTCTTCATTACAGGGGCGAATTTTCTACGTGACACCCAGCGTTATTCCATCTCCGCCAGCATTCGGTGAAATAATTGAAAGTGCCGGTGGAACAATTGAGAAGACTAGACGATCGCTGAGTCAAATACAAGAGCTAAACTCTAACAATTTGACTTATGTCATTGTAACTCACGAAAACGACCTTCATCTTCTTGCCGACGTCTTACGAGCCAATATCAGTAAGCACTTGGATTAGTCTGAAAATTATATATCATAAAAAATTGAATGTTCGTTAAATTTCAATTTCGCAGGTGTCTTCAGCGCTGAAATTGTGCTCGGGGCGGTGGCGCGCCAATGCTTCCAGCCAGACGCGAGTCAGACATGGTGAGTTTCATTACAATATCGCGTGTCTAATGACATGAGGTCGTAAGCGCCAATATACGACTTTTTGCTTTTCGTAACAGCAAAAGCTCGTCTTTTTTTTTTTTTTTAAATCGTATTTAGACCAAGGACCCGAAGATTCGTTCATAAACGTTGAAATTTAATACTAGATCAATTAAAAGCAGAAACTCGTATGTACTGTACTCAATGTAACTTCGCAGAAAAAAAATGGTTTCCATTGATTGCAGAAGGTCGTATCCGCCAAATAAACGAAAAAAAATGGCGGATACGATCTTCTGGTTTTATCTGCGATTATTTTTTATCGAATTTTTCGAAACGGTCGTTTTTTCAATTTATCTTCGCGTTTCAGGTGTTCTTGAGACTTTTTGAAAAATCATGAAAAATAACTTGAAAAAAAATGGCGGATACGACCTTCTGCTTTTAACAACGAATTTTTTTTATCGAATTTCTCGAAACGTCGTCGATTTCGATTTTTCTTTGCGTTTCACGGGTTTTTACAGCTTTTTGGAAAAATCATGAAAAAAAATGGCGGATACGACCTTCTGCTTTTACCATTTGTTTTTATTTTCCTCAAAAATTGTAATGAAAGAACGACGTATCCGCCCAACATACGACCTTTTGCATTTACATTTTTCGATCTCGTAATTTCAATTGATCTGATACGTTTTGATCATTTTTAGAGCGAATGGCGAAAAAAAAATTATACGACCTTTTGCCACCAAAATCGTGTTTTTGACGCTTACGACCTTATGTCATTAGACACGCGATATCAGATAACTGAATTTTTTTGCTGAAACCTTGGATAGTAAATAAACTGAATGATGTATATCAAATTTGGTACAACGAAGTTACTCCTTTGTTCCACTATTTTGATCTCGTACATTTATTGCTTGATTTTGATTTGAATATTACACCAACAATTGTTTTTTATTTGCCATACAAAAATTACCTTTTGCACACTACGCCACTTGCGATCTATGCATGATTTTATTACCCTACACAGTATATTTATTGCTTTTTAACGACTGAGTCGAATGAACTGACCTGTTGACTTTTCCAACATTTGCCCCAACTTATTTATTCCTCTGTTACAAAACTCCATAAACTGAAAACGATTTGTGACTGGGCATTGAACGCTGTATTCCGTGCATCAATCATTGTGTGATTTTATCGCAATCATTTTTATTGAATGATAGACACTTATTTTCAAATGGGTTGACGCCACAATTATTGTGTATGGAAAAATCAAATTACGGGAGTATGATTTGAGCGCAAAGCGTTGCGTGGAAGATAAACTTTGTTGATTGGTTGAACTGAAATTTTTCTACATCCCCGAATCAAGGCCCTTCATTGAGTCCCCTATACTCGACGAAATGATACCGCAACTGCTCCGTAGCCGTCGTAAGCAATACTGTCAATAAATTTTTGCGCCGTGCTCTGAATTTCTTGATCAATGTTGCTCGACCTTCGCAGCTTATCTAGCAGCCACCCCAGCAATCTTCCTCGTGTCGGATATTCTTTCACGTCAATATCTTCTCCGATCCGGTTTTCTAAGTCTCTACTAGACAGAAAATCTCTCAGATTTATGTATTCTTTGGAGTTTACATCCAGACCCGGAATCGCTTGCATAAGATCGTCGACGTCCAATATCCTCTCAAATATATTTGTTGATTCTAAATCTCGCAATGAACTATTAGCCAGCAAATTGGGACAGCTATCTTTCATGTCCTCATGGTAAAATTTGCTATAAGTATTCACCAAGTTCGATATACTCATATTCAGAGTGGGATCGTGAATCGCACGAAGTTCTTGAATACCTTTCAACGTTTCTAAAACAGTGCACGATGGACCGAAACAATTGGCTTCAGGTATGCTGCTGCTCACCGTTGCCCAAGTTTCAGGGCCAACATTGGCTTCGATAGTTGCTCCAATGTCTTTAGCTAAACGTCGAATTTTCGGTGAATATGGATCAATCTTCAAGCCATAGAACAGAGACTTCACACCTCTGGCACTCCTCGGTGGTTCCGCCCAAGCATGACGAGACTTACGAATAAGACTTGCGTATGCATCTTCAACAATTTCTGAGATAGTGCCTTTCTCGGCTTGATAACGTCGCAGCTTACCAACCACAGCCGTTAGGAGATCGTCCGGTGTAGAATATTCGTAAATCTCAAAATCAGCCAGTGCATTCTTTACCAAACTCGCGTCGCTTTCGATTAACGTCAAGAGCGATTGTGCCTGCGGCAAGTGTTTGTTGTTCAAAAGTAGACTATAATTCATTCTGTCTCTGTCAAAGAAAGCTGCCAGTTCAGGAACCCCTTTTTCCATTTTCGAGTACGACAGAATTGACTCGGCCATTACTTCCACAGGGCTGTGAGGTATGTTCTCTTGGTCGTTGCTGTCAACATCGCGTCTGAACCGCCTCGCGGATTCCACCGATCTTCCGTAGTTGGGACCGATCAAGTTCTTCAAAATTAGTGCGACCATCAGCGCACTCTGCGTTATAGTACCCAACGACATGGAAGCAAATGTTTTCGTAATGAAACTTGGCCATCGTTCGCAACAATCATCTGATTCTGTACGTTTCGGAAAAGGTGTTGGAAGAGCTAGGCTGGACAAATCTCGAGCCAAGATGCCTTTGAATAGATCAACTCTGAGAGGCCCCTCGTCGGGTTGAAGTATGTCTTTGATATCGATCGTATTTCGTACGCCATTTATAGCCGGCAACAAATATCTGGGAGACTGTTCAACCATAGCTGATAAAATTCCGTCGAACTGAGTTTCGACCGGGGCGTAGCCCAATGTTGGTAGAATGTAAAGGCTCTCGATGAAAGATCCGCCGTTTCTCAAATACTTTCGTATCCGTTGTATGGAGTGATTCAACTCGTAGTTAGTCGATTGTAATTGATTAAAAATCTTGAGGACATTATCTCGAATATGCGCGGCGGCTCTCAACTTCAATATCACACTCTCTTCTAGGAAAGTAGAGGGAATACTGTTGGACACATTCGAAGTGTTACATTCGAATACAAAAATGATTCCCACAAGCAATACACTATGCTTAAACCACATTGCTCCGGCGCTAGGTTTGTACTGTAACGATAATTCAATTGACTTGTTGTATATGAAAAGTTTCATTGGCTCTATCAGAGATTGATCGTAATAATTTTATCGCCAATCCACATGCGTGTGTTGCATTTTTAAAAAGTGAAATGGATTCGTGTTATGCATGTATCGTCAACGTAAAGAACTCTAAACTGCTGCTGATCGATAATGGAACTACGTGGAGAAATAACAATTTCATATGTAACAAAATCAATAGTACCAACATTGATTGCTATATCGAAGCAAATGATAAAATTATTGACATGAAAAAATGTCGCGTGTCTAATGACATAAGGTCGTAAGCGCCAAAAACACGATTTTGGTGGCAAAAGGTCGTAGAATTTTTTTTTTCGCCATTCGCTCTAAAAATGATCAAAACGTATTACATCAATTGAAATTACGAGATCGAAAAATGTAAATGCAAAAGGTCGTATGTTGGGTGAATACGTCATTCTTTCATTACAATTTCTGAGGAAAATAAAAACAAATGGTAAAAGCAGAAGGTCGTATCCGCCATTTTTATTTTTTTTATTTTTCATGATTTTTCCAAAAAGCTGTAAAAACCCGTGAGACGTAAAGAAAAATCGAAATCGACGACGTTTCGAGAAATTCGATTAAAAAAAATTCGTTGTTAAAAGCAGAAGGTCGTATCCGCCATTTTTTTTCAAGTTATTCTTCATGATTTTTCAAAAAGTCTCAAGAACACCTGAAACGCGAAGATAAATTGAAAAAACGACCGTTTCGAAAAATTCGATAAAAAATATTCGCAGATAAAACCAGAAGGTCGTATCCGCCATTTTTTTTCGTTTATTTGGCGGATACGACCTTCTGCAATTAATGGAAACCATTTTTTTTCTGCAAAGTTAGGACTGAAAGGTCGTATCCACTGGTACATACGACCTTCTGCTTTTAATTGACCTGGTATTAAATTTCAACGTTCATGAACGAATCTTCGGGTCCTTAGTCTAAATACGATTTAAAAAAAAATATACGACCTTTTGCTGTTACGAAAAGCAAAAAGTCGTATATTGGCGCTTACGACCTTATGTCATTAGACACGCGATGTATTTCGAAGTCCTTGTGCAAATTTCTACATTTTGACCATAGATTTGAAAAAAAAAAAAATACAAACTAGAGAGAAAATGTTCTATCATCACATAACGTCATATTAATATATTATGTTTATTAAAAAATTACAAAAACAGTATTGATATTTCTTAATGATCGAATAACAGTTACGAATCAATGAGTATCAGAACTAATAAAAATTCGTTGAATCAGTATTATGAGCCCATGCAAATTCAAGTTGCAATTTCCTTCTGTAACCAATCGATGTATTTTGCAATATCTGTGTATACGACAAATTGTGATAGATCGCACGCCCCTGTGTCCCGATCGAGTAGGGACAGCGATACAATTCCTCGGAGATGGTATCGCTCATTTTGTGCATCCCACATTACAAGGCCCCCACCACTATCTCCATTGCAAGGGCCGCTACCATTTCTTGCCCCACCGCAGAAAGTCCGGTTCGAAGTGTAATCCACGAAATCTTTATTGCTTCGCAAACATTCTTCCTTTAAACGTGAAACAAATAATCATTTGCCGAAGCAGAAGCTGTTCAGTTTTAATAATTTTGCCGAGTCTTTTATACCCCCACGGTTTTTTCATATACTGTAAACAATCTAATTCGGAACAAAGCTGAACGAGAAACGATAAAGTGGAGTCGACGCAACAGTAATTGTAATTACAGTGTCTGACTTTATTTGTCAGAACCACTCCGTACTATAGAGTATTCAATAATAAATTTGAGTCACGCCGTGTTTGTGTGAATCTGACACAACATTCTTATCAATATCGGCGTGACGCAACCGGACAAAAACACGTGCAGCCACGAGTATCCCCGATAAATACAATGAAACAAGATCTAAGAAGTGGCGAACTGCGAATAATTATGTTGAAATAAATTTGTTCTAGAACTGAATTATGATTGCTACCTGTGATACAATCGGCACTCTGGTTATCCTGGGTTCCACCGTAACTGGATTTCCTTGTTCGTCGCGACCCCATCCAACAACTACTCCAGTTCTACCAACGACGCTGTCGATATCCGGAGGTCCTGACCACAGACATATTGGCATAACAAATTTCCCGAATGTAGTTGTCTCCCTGAACGTCACAACGGCTAGGTCGTAGTCGAAGCCTGCACCTCGTTGTCCATATTCGGTATGGAGTCTGAATTCTGATACCTCGTGCGTCACCGAGCCGTTTTCAGTCCAGCTTCGGAGTCTATGCCGTCCGACAGCCACGAGTAACGTACTTGCCGGTAGTGCTCGTCCCTCACTGCTCATCAAGCAATGAGCAGCTGCGCAGAAAGAGACTTTTTTTTATAATCATTACATTGCTTTTTGCCCTGATGTTGGTTTGACTCAGAGACTAGTTCGGAAAACGTTGCATTTTATCGATCAACCAGAGAATTTGAATTATTGTAATTTTTATTTTTAGTATCAAAGCTACAATGCCATGAAAATTTGAATGGCAAAACCAAGCAGATTATTATTTTTTTATTTTTTTTTTTTATATCGTGCGGTCCAAAGGTGGAACCAACATTGGAGCAACGGATCGTCATAACAATGAGATCAAATACATAGTATAACTTGTGTGGTCAAATTTATCTGACAGGTGAAAACATTGTGGAGACTAAAGATGAAGAAAAAAATTGATATAAAACTGTAATAAGTAAATTCCAGATTATTTTTATAAGAGAATATAAGATATAAAATAATGAAAACAATAATCTATAATATGATGTAAAAACTTACAACTTTAACAATAAGTTGAATAAAGAATTAATTAGTTGAAGTTTCGATATATGAATCAGGCATTCGTATGATATTTCTTAACAAAGAACAAACTTGTCCGCAATTTATCTCTTACCAGTAATCACATGTCGATTCGTGACAAGACTTCCAGCACACTGAAATTCCAGTTGAATCCTTGACACAAAAATTGCGACTAGCCATGGCCAATCTCCAGGTTGAATTCGGTCTCCTTTTGCGACCAACAAGTTCACATTACCTCTGCTTGGACGACCGCAATTTCCGACCTCTACCAGATCTCGCGGTGGTGTGTCATTTTTATTCGGGTTCAAAGGCGGCTTCCCTTCCGGTGTGGTGATCTGGCCCGGTAGAGGAGCCAGAGTTGGTGAATTCCAATTTTGCACCAGTACAAAACTCGGAGTTGGCAGCGAGCTGTTACTCGTGCTTGTGTTGACCTTGACCCCAGGTGGAAATAGAGTGTGTTCCAACGTGATTGATGTGACGATTGGTCCAATTGCTACGCGTAATGTGGAAGACGAATTATGGAGAGTATAAGATCTCAAGTCGACAGTGACTGGAAGTTCCTGAAGGAGAGCTCACCACGTCTTCCGGAACAGTATTCTCTCTTGTTGAATAAAATCCGCGTTACGAAGGGCAGAGGACGTTGGAGCGGAAATTGCATGCGGTAAAGCAAGGGCCTGCCTTGTTGTACTGCCCAAATCGCTACTTCCCTCGGCACACCCAACTCCAGTTTCCCTACATATTTCTATAAGACGATGATTTTTTATCATATTCGAGCACTGAAGGGCTATTATAACATCGACATTCTTCCGAAACCTTTTCTAACGCATCATGCAAATGCGGACATGTATTTGATCATCTCACCGTAGGAAGAGATACAGCGACGCTCAATTTCACAACCATCTGTAGAACAATGCCTTTTGGTACACCATGTACTTCTACACGTCCTTCAATATCTCCAGTGCTCTGATTTCTAACATACTGAAATACTGTCGGGCACGGAGAGTGCATTTGACTCGATCCCTTTCCAATATGATGCATCAACAGACCCAGAACTGCGATTGCCAAGTATTGGCGAAACATGCTGAAATACGCTGTGGGCAATGATGGAATGCACATTATTGAATCAATACAATTATATTCAGAAGAGTTAAGGTGAAATGAAAGTCACGTGACCTCGATATGATTTACACTTGGGATTTTCAAACGCTATTTTCTCATCCAAAACACATTCGATTGATGTGAAATTGATATCAGTGACGTAGAAAAACTGAATGAAGGGCCTGCCAATCGTGGATTTTCGAATATCGAAAGACATAATCAGAATTTTGTGTAACAATATTGTTCTGTAACTCAAGGAGGTGCTGCCCCTCGTGGAGAGAGGCAGTACTTCCTTGGATTACAGAACAATATTGTTAAAAAACTGTTGTTACGTCTCGATTTTCGAAAATCCACGATTGGCAGGCCCTTCATTCAGTTTTTCTACGTCACTGATATCAATTTCACATCAATCGAATGTGTTTTGGCTGAGAAAATAGCGTTGGAAAATTCCAAGTGTAAATCATATCGAGGTCACGTGACTTTCATTTCACCTTAATACAATTGCAGACGTAATATTGTCAGCATGTAGCAGTACTGTCCCAGAGGGGCGATAGATTCTGCATCCTATCTTGATTGTGACTGGTGAACAGTACATAAGTGAAAAGCTCAGGATCATGCAGCACCAAAGAAGCAAATTATTGCGTTATCTGACAGACTAGGATTGGTATCCTAACTAAGGGTGACCTGTAGTCAAACTTGAGTCATGTCGCTAATTGACGGTTCAACGTGACGTAATCTTACTGAAATAGATAAATGGACACCAAATTGGGCAGAAATACGAAGTGGTCCATAATCTTCAAAGTGTATTTCATAATTATAGCCAATTGGTGGAAAGCACAAACTTTAACATGAAATTTGTGTGTGTATCGAGCAAGACATTGGGGAACATTTCTGAATCGCATGATACCGACGGCTGAGAATAGTAACATCGTCGTTCAGAATTCGCTTGGAAAACATCGTGGTTCAGAATTTGCTTCAAAAACATCGTCGTTCAAAAGCGGATTTTGTGGGAAACATTTTCTGAGTCTACGCCAATGCCAGGTACACGATTAGCGGAAAACAGAGGCTGGTTCACGTGAGAATTACGACAAAGCGTTTAATATTCCTTTATTAAATAGCGTCATTCTAGTGCATGTTTTCGGTTAATTTTGATGACTCA
This sequence comes from Euura saliciscinereae, assembly GCA_018420115.1. Lineage (NCBI taxonomy): Eukaryota > Metazoa > Arthropoda > Insecta > Hymenoptera > Tenthredinidae > Euura > Euura saliciscinereae. The sequence goes on along the minus strand of JAFFZH010015713.1, from coordinate 96,119 downwards.
TGTATCATAAACATTACACTGATCGAAAAAAAAGTTCCTTTTTTTTGGTTATTTTCGATTTCATCACGCAAGTTCTGATTCCATACATCTAAAATAACCAAAATATTCATTATTTTCTCATAAAATTTGATTTCGTTTCTTATCGTCGTCCATCAAGAAAGTTCGAAGTGTTTTACCGATTTATAGCTGTATGACTGATTTTGTGTGTCGCTGGGTCAAAAAACTTTTTTATCGATCAGTGTAATGTTCATGATACATGAGTCATCAAAATTAACCGAAAATATGCACTGGAATGACGCTATTTAATAAAGTAATATAAACGCTTTGTCGCAATTCTCACGTGAACCAGCCTCTGTTTTCCGCTGATCGTGTACCTGGCATTGGCGTAGACTCAGAAAATGTTTCCCACAAAATCCGCTTTTCAACGACGATGTTTTCGAAGCAAATCCTGAACGACCATGTTACTATTCTCAGCCGTCGATACGATAATTGAAATCTATAAATACAATTCAATAGCCTGAATATAATGACCTTCGTCAGAGCAACGTTTAGTGAATAGAATTTGCGGCCACTGCTTACGGATTGGGTACCGCAACGTCTTGATTTCCTCGACTTCGCATCCTAAGGATATACGAATGTAAATATTCGATGATAAACATACAGTACGATACGTGTCATAGCGCCTACACGGTGATGTTTGCTTGAACTTGGATTGACTTTGGAGTTTGGATGTCTTACGAGGTAGTGAAATAAGTGCGGAACCCGTTGAATGCATCATGTCAATGTACTTACGTACCTCAATTAGTCATTGACTTACGCTTTAATCGTACTTTGACGCGATGTACATTATATCAGATTTAAAAGTAACACAACTCTAATCACACACTGAGGCGTACATGGGTATTACCCAACCACACATCCGACGACTCGCATGCGAGAATGTAAAAACAAGGACCACAAGGAAAACACTGCGATGGAACCGCATTGCTTTGTCACCGGTTTCACACAATGCAATTTATAGTCCATGTATCGGTACGGCAGGTAGTGGCTGGTGCACCCGAGAATGTGCATATTCTGATATCATGAAGAAAAAAAATGTCATTGATCTTGGACGCAGACGAAGTAAACCTTGTACCTATAGAAGTTCTTCCTGCAGATAGTCGAATTGTAGTTTGATTAACTAATGGTCCACTGTTATGTCTATTATGTAATTGTATGGAGAAATTGATACGCGAATATAATAACATATGGATTGAATGCTCATTATAGCTGATTGTGAATAGTATGAATGTCCACTGATGTTCACAGCTGAACGAAAACAGTCATATTTTCACGTAGACAAACCATATCTTGATCAAATTTGGAGTTCCCGCACAGTCACACATCCTGAACATTCAATCGTGTCAGATTTTTGATATCCTAATTTTTTGTTGAATTGGCCAAATTCACCGAGCTTGAAATCCGTTTTCTGTGCTACCTCCGTTCAAAATTTCAAAGTTCGGTCTGCACGCACAGTTTACTATCCTGAACAATCAAACGTGGCAGATTTACGATATCTGACTGTAGGCTGTGTACGGAAATTCGTCGAGGTTCGAATCTAGTTTTCCCGCCTTGGGCTGTACAACATGTTTCTCGGAACACAGAACAGCATTCCGAAAAAAATAGCCAGCTCTCTGTGACCGATACTTCTTGTAGCCACTTGGAGTCGTGTAGCCCCCCCTTAAACTGCGTTAAATTGAAGAAATAATGTCTTGTTCTACACTATAATAAACATGAGTGAAACATTAATTAGTTTGGATAAATTCAATATGAGAATGAGGGAAACATGTTCACTAGAATTGCAAGAGGTTGAATCAGCAGAATCAACTAGAGATACTAATGCACATTTTTCAAATTCATTTGTCTCTCGATTCGGTGCGAATTCTGCAAAAATCCACGTTCTGCACCATGTCTGCAAATCAAACAAGTATACACATTGGGTTCACCTTATTTAGAAGATTTTATTCAGTAACATAAAGTCATAAATTACAGACTACATCTATTGCATAGGCCCATCTATCTGTTATCGGACTACTGGAAAATTCATTGGAGGAAGCGTCTCTCATTGCTCGTATACTACTTAGTAATGGATTATAACGCAATAGGTAATAACCAAAGTTCGGAGTATGGATGCGATTTGCATTGTTCATGACCCACTACCGATGTAATGAGGTATCGGTTTTGACTGCATACATCATCATGACAGACTAAAATTGCAATAATCATTACTATTATTGAATGATAAAGAACCGTTTACGATTAATTATTGGTTCCCTCCGACAATATGTATCAATATATTAATGATAGCGATTTGTTCGGATACCGGATAGTTACCAGATATCCGGCACATCCCTACATAAAAAAACCGGTGATCGAAAGTTTAATCAACAAAATGGAGCTATTCCATTGCGAATTTAATGCTTAGAAGAATAATGATTGAATGTGTCGCATTACATAAATAGTAAAAAAAAAAAAATGGGATTTTTTGCTTAATGAAAAGAGCGTTACACGTCCCATTGTCAACTTTTTTAAAAATTTAAAATCAAAGGGGAGTTTATTATTCATTGAAAAATTGGTCAGTATAAGAAGATGGAAGATGCGTTAGTGAAATAATGCATTTGCAAAAATCATCGGCTGCCTATACATATTTACAATGCGTACAATCGCAAAATTATGGAATACAATGAAATATTTCTGATGAAAATGTATGTAATGTATATTCTTAAGTTAACATATCTCTCGTCTATCGGATACACAAATTATTCACACAGTAATTCCGCAGACAAGTTCGATTTTTGTTGTGACTTTCCATATCGAACGTGTTAAGCTGCCATTTTCTGGCGTATCCAGTCAGTATATTTTGCAGCATCTGTGTATACCACGAAATTGGACAAGTCACATGCTCCAGCAGCTCGATCTAATAGAGATAACGACACAACTCCACGCAGATAGTATCGACGTACTTCCGGATCGTATATTACGAGGCCGCCACCGCTGTCCCCGTTGCAGGGTCCGCTTCCATTCCTTGCCCCTCCACAGAAAGTCCGGTTCGAAGTGTAATCCACGAAATCTTTATTGCTTCGCAGACATTCTTCCTTCATACGAAAAACACATTTTGATCACACTCAAGTCAAACAGATCAAAATAGAAAATCTAAAAATTAATTAGTAAAGATCTATAACTTGGTGGAGACCTTCATCTTGGGCTACTATTGAATGTACTAAAAATTCTGACCTCTAACTGGACGGCTAGATCCCCCATCCTGAATCAAAGGTGCTCGAATTCAGTTTTTTGTTGTTAGTTTGCTCTAATACACCAGTGACGGTCATACCTGCGAGACAATTGGCACCTTGACCATCCTGGGTTCTTGTGTCGTTGGATTTTCATCTTCATCTCTTCCCCATCCAGCTACAAATCCAGTCTTACCGACAACGTTATCGACGTCAGTGGGTCCTGACCATAAGCATATTGGCATAATCAATTTTCCAAATTTCATGGTCTCCGTCAATGTCACGATAGCGATATCGTTATCTTTTTTTCCTTTAATCCGCCGATATTCGGCGTGCAGATGATATTCCGATACCTCGGTCGTCGTCGAGCCTTTTTCAGTCCAAGCTCGGAGTCTGTACCGTCCAACAGCTACGAGTAATGCATTAGGTGGTAGTTCTGTACCATCAGTATTTATCAAACAGTGAGCAGCTGTACGAAAAGAATGTATCCAATATCAGCAGGTGAGACAACTTTTGTGTGATCTTATACCTACGAGGGGTGAACCACTCCGAAAAATGGCGGACACCAGACTTCAAGACTAGAAAGACTTCATGGGACTTCACGGGACTTCACGGGACTTCATTGGACTTCATGGGACTTCTGGGACTTCATATACTGTTGTACACCGGACTTCAAGAGTGGTTCACCCCTTTGACTAATTTATATTCTCAGATCATGAACTTTAGATGAAAAGTTGGCACAGGCACATTTGCTTCATTGACCTACCAGTTAGCACATGTTTATCACTGACAAGACTTCCGCCGCATTGGAATTCCAGGTCGATCCGTGATACAAAAATTCCCACCATCCAGGGCCAGTCTCCAGGCTTGACTATGTTACCTCTCGAGACCAATAAATTGATATTCATAGTTCTCGGCCGGCCGCAGACGTCCACGTCTTCCAATTCTCGGGGTGGCAGGTCAAATGGCTTCAATGAAGTGAACGAGCTCTGGTCCAACATCGGGAATATCGTTGCAGGTATTTCCGGTGGCAAATTCAAATTTTGCACTGGCACTGTACTTTGCATTGCCAATGGACTCTCGGTTGAGCTTGATGCTGGCGTTGGCTTTGTGTGTGAAGGAAGAGTTGGACTCGGCTGTGAATGAGACGTTGGCCTTGGATAGAGATCAACATTTGAATCCTGCATTGGAGGATTCTGCGGTGGCATCGCAGCCCCGGATGAGAATAAATTGTGCTCCAGTGTTATTGAGGTCGAAATTCGTCCGGTTGCTGAAAGACAATTTTAGAAAATAATTCTTCGCCGATTGGTAATTATGGGTAATATATCGACATTTCACACTCCAGAATTTCATCACAGAGACCCTCAAAATGTGATTGATATGAATATCCAACTCACCTCGCTCTCCAGAGCTGCAGTGTTCCTTATGATTCAGTAAAACCCTTGTGATCATAGGTAAAGGACGCTGAAGTGGAAAGTGCACGCGGTAAGTCAAGGGTCTGCCTTCTCGTATTGCCTCAATCATCAGATCCTTAGGCAGTGCTAATTCGAGCCTGCCTGGATATTTCTGTAAGAATGAAGAAAAGTGAAATGGCTTTTGGTAGACCATGAAAATTAACATCCTCATGTTGTGGAAAAACGGCTCATTTCAATATCTCACCGTAGGCAAGGATGCGGCGATACTCAACCCCACTTTGATGTGCAGGGCAACGTCGATCGGAACCCCACTTATCTCTAAGTATCCTTCGATGTTTCCGGTGCTCCGGTCTCTCACATATCGGAAGACATCAGGGCACGGAGATTTCAATTCATTGACCGTATCTCGCTGCAGTCCGTCATCTGCTATCGACATCAAAGATTGCGAAATAACCGGTGCTGAACTCTCAGACGGTTCAGGAGCTGAAGTCGTCCTTTCTTGTGGTGGCAAATTCCAGTATCCAATTGGTATGGAATTCGTAGTCGGGACTGGTACCAGATTCGACGTTATCCACGTCTGTTCAATCGAGTTTGATGGTGGCTTTGGTCTCGTATACAACGGAGATGACTCTTGCGATTGAGGAACAACTCCAGGCGGATAGAATGTATGATCTAGTCTAATTGCCGTGGAAATGTGTCCGATAGCTGAAACCAAAAATATATGCAGTTCCCACCGGAGTGTGAGGTACTTTTGGGATGTCCTGGAGCAGACGTACCTCGGCTCCCAGAACATCGTTCTTGGTCATTCAATAAAATCCTGGTGACAACAGGCAATGGCTGTTCCAGCGGAAACCGCACGCGGTATATCAAGGGTCCGCCAATTCGTATTGCCTGAACCGTCGTCTCCTTTGATTCTGCGAATTCCAGGCTACCTATATATTTCTAGAAAGAAGAGATCCTGTTTGATCACACCCGTAAGTGTATACTGATACCTTCCCGTTTCTGATTTTACGATACCCGTTACGTTTTTGCATTCGTAAGCCACTTGCATAGCGAGTCTATTTCCAGAAACAGACTGACGCGAGCATTACTGCAATCGCAGATGAAATGTCTCGATAATAGTGATCACTATCCAACTGGTTTTACCAACTGAAATCCCAGAGTCAACTGGTTTACGTAGTTATAAACTGAGAATATATACATATCGTAAATCAAATGAAACTTATAATTTTCATCAAGTCCATAAATAAATTGATGTCTCATCTTTTTCAGATACTCATTTCATTTGCAAACTTGAATTTATACAGATGTTTGCAATTGAATATTGACTTGTTTCCAGCTTTCTGAGAACAAGATGATACATTAGCTTTTGGGCTACTTGTCTATTTTTACAATATAGTTAACTCTGAGCTAAGTAACTGAGATATGAATGCGTAAGGCCGGTAAACCGGTTAAATCGTAGAGCAATAAAATTATATGATAAATCTTTTGGTGTTACTTTTTACGTTATGCGCTCGACGATAGGTACTTGTGAAAATGTTGTCGTTGAACAAGGAAGACAACCGAATCGGGTAACTATTCTGATTATCATTTGTCAAATTTGAAAATCTCACCGTAGGAAGAACCACAGCAACACTCAATTCCACTGTGGTATGCAGAAGAACGCCGGTCGGGACGTCGTTTATTTTTACAAGTCCTTCGATGTCTCCGGTTTTCTCATCTCTAACATATTGGAAGACGTCAGGGCACGGGTATTGCATTTGACCCAAGACGATTCCGATCAGATTTATCAACAGACCCGATCCTGTGATTGTCAAGTACTTGCAGAACATTCTGTCATACTAAGGGAACAATGATCAATAACGAGTAACAATTATAAAATACGCTGTGTTCATCATATGCTAGAATATCAGCAGGAGCGTTGTTCCTGAACTATTCATGATACCTATGGTCCTATTCCATTTCTTCGCAAAGTGAGTTACGTTGTTGCGAAGGATTAGCTACTATGAATCCCAGTATTCAACATAAAAACGTCAATTTCATGAAAAATACTTTCCTAATGCTAGAGTTGAAAAGTTCGGTAAGTCGACACAATATTAAACACAACTACAATCGATGTAGGCACGTAGTGAAATGTCGTTTGTTGTTTAAAATTACAAATTACAAGTCCGTTCCGAAATTCCTTTCAGTAATTTTTCATCGTAGTAATCAAGTAACTTGTGTCTTGAAAAGAAATAGAACATTGTCTGAAGAAAGGGTATTTGCAAGGAACTTTTCGTAAGACTTGAACTGACTTGAACTGATTTAACGTTGGGTTGATCGTGGATTCTTCAGGAATATGAAATTTATATACTATACGTACCAATTATGTTACGGACAAATGAAATTGAGCTTGATGGGCTGTACACTGTTACAGTTTCCCAAATTCAAACTTTGCGAAACGGACACCATTGTGCGCTTGCACAAAATTCATATAATTTATTGTCCAACGTATGATTAGATACCATGTGACGTTTTGCGGTAAATCAATTTTATCACTTCGTCACTTCCGCGTAATCCTGTCTAATCGCGTATCGGGCTTGATTTGACTATTATCAGAACTGGCATTATCTTCACTGTAACATTAATCGCAAACGACCTTATTTTCTCAGCTATTTCATATATGGATTCTGCGATTTTTCACTTTACCAGTTATCAATAAGGATCTACCACTGATTTCAATTTACAATCCTGTCGCAGTTGGTCCAGTGTCCCACGAGCCACTGACGCAGCTATGGTAAAAGAAAAAACACCACGCAGTTTCATATAGACATAAGTCCGGAAAGGTAGTAGGGATAGAAGGCACGTACGTCGCGGTCCTGTCTCGTTCTGCAGGATTTTGCGTATTTACATATAAGAACGTAATTTTTCTCAACTAATGAATCACAAATGAATGCAAGGGAAAAAAAGTTCAGCGGTGTATAATCTACGTCAAAACTATTCCCAAGATGTACGAAAAGTGTCCATTGGTATACCAATAATGGGCTAAATGGAATAGACAAATTTTTGCACATTTTTTTTAGCAACTATGCCGTTTAATCATAACGTGTGGCATGTCGACACTCCATAATGCAACGAACTATCTTCGACCGGTGCAGGCTGGAACGATTGGCAAGTTGATGCAGAGCTGCATGCATGCTTTGTCATCTTTTGCACCCTGCACTGCAAAGGAATGCATTCCTTAGAAAAATCCTGTCCTCGTCATACAAGTCGAATTGCTTTATGCTGTGTGAATATTTTTTAGCTGTGTAAAAAATTACTTTGGACATGATGATGACGTATGCATATAGTAGTATACGCTCCTGGTGTGTAGTGATTATAATAAATTAACAAAAAAGTTACATTTATGTGATGATTATCATGGGTACCAATGTTAATGTAAGTTACTCCGGCTAGGTATGCATAATAATCAAGTAAATCATGAATGTTGTGCCCAAATTCGAATAGGCAATGAATAAGTTCGCTGTTATTCTGTATCATGCGGTGATATAACGAAAAAATTTACAACAACACGGAAATTATTCAGCATCGTTTCAGAATGACACTATTTCAGGTTTCCTTCCCAATACGTTATATAAAGTATTGTTCAAATACTGAGAGTCTGCTGATACTGCAAATGAGCTGACACTCGGTGTAAGTATATTTTTCAACTAACTTAGGCTCATGATGCGGTCAATGGTGGTCCAACATTGGTTGAACATTCAACATACATATAGCATTCGAGCACTGGCTAAATCTGGACTGGCCACCGATCCTGGCAGGTATCTCGAATATGGTATTCTCAAGAGCTTCCCTGGTCCTGTGGCGTCGACCTCGACTTCGTAATCTACTGGTTCAGTCTATCAAGGTTCTTTCCCTATATTCTTAATAAACTGTTACCATTTTCATATATCAATATCGAGATGATAAACATCATTCCATCTGAATATCTGAATACCGAAATGGCCCTCGTTCTATTGTTTTTTTTCTTTCATTTATTTATTTAACTTTTCATTACGCACTTCCGTTGCATCGCGTTCACCCGAAAACGGAAGCATTTTCAATGCTAATAATGAAGAGTGAGGTAGCTGGTAGAAAAAAGTATGTATGAGTCGCCACTGGCATGCGGTCCAATGGTGCCTTGTCAATATTGGCTTTGATGGCTCCCGAGGGACATGGATAAGAGTGACCAATGGCACACCATCGGCACTCAATGTGCATGTTAGCATGAATTACGAAACTTTTCACGAATCGCTATACATCCAACCGCTTCGACTATCATCTCCACGGGGTAAAAGCATGCAAAATGCATAGGTCACACGTGCAACGTATGTACAATATTCACGGAAGTTCCCACTTGGGAGAGTCCACCTTTCTTTTCTACTCCTTTTGATGGCCATATCCCCGTCCTGCAGTTGGGTCGAGTACCTACCAATACGGTCTGCGGTAATCGTCACTTGGGGAAATACCCGCAATACGAATGTATGGCAAGGAGGAAAGGAAGGTTCATTCTACCTTATAACCGAGTCAACTGGTATTTGTATTTCAGTCATTTCTTCACTCCATTGTACGTGTGTATACTGAAAGGAAGAGAGAGGGAGAGGGAGAGAAGACACAAAGGAACAAAGAGGAAGTCACCGATGTCATTTCGACGGCAGTATGGAAGAACGTGACATCTGAAATTGTGCCAGAAGAAGGTGACATCTCAGATTGTGCCAGAAGAACGAGACATCTCCTGTGTTTAAGGATAGGATATGTCACCTTCTTCTGGCACAATCTGAGATGTCACCTTCTTCTGGCACAATTTGAGATGTCACCTTCTTCCATACTGCCGTCGAATTCTTCGCGCAATAGTGGGTCGATGGAGCATGGGCCAAATGTAGTCGATGGTTGGCTTCTGTTGGCTCGACGCTCTGAACTGATTACGGTGAATTGCAGTGTCCCACATGTTCGAAGTGCCTTGGAATCACGCTACCTTTATTAGTTTCATGAATGGTTAGAACAAAAGACGTGGCATAAGTTTCAGCATCTGAAAAAAAATCTTCAATCCTTTGAATTTCAGTAATTTCAGGTGTTTCCAAAAGTCTGCACCGGGTGTAAGTTACGATCCACTGCGTCTCATAAATTTATTTTTGTAATCTGGAGTCGGTTGAACAGTTGAGAGAGATAAGTAGCGGACAAAGATGTCGTTAGGTCAACAAGCGGTCTTCGAAAACCGGTAACTTTTTCTTATTTACTTTATGCGAAACGTATACGTGGGAAGTTTCAATATTTGTTTTTATTTCCTGCCGAAACTGACAACGAAAAGAACATTTTTCAATGCTGCAGATTTGCAGAGACCTTGGTCACTCGATCTTATCGCCCCGTAGGTAGTACAGTCAGCGACTTTAATCCCGTCCACCACGTTTCGCCTCAATTTCTAAATTATAGCCGTACGTCTAATCACCGAAACAGTTTCGAACCAGCTCCAAACACGTCACGCGATCAAGTTCTCCTGGGGAAAATGAATCCAACACCGCTAATTGGGAACCGCCACTCACGTGCTATCAAAGCATCGGATTCCACGTCACTCGGTATACAACACGCTGTGGGCCATAAACTCAGGTCGTAATCGTGAGTTCCTCATCCGAAGAGAACCTAACCGATCTTGCAGCGATGTGGTAGTAATAAATTTCAGTAGTAATAAAATACAGTTCTCAAACTGCCTGTACAACGTTTAACTTAATCGAACGACTTTGCAAAAGGCGTCACTCTTTGAATGATAAGATGATCCAAGCTTTAGACGATCTAAAGAACAATAAGGTTGACATTGTTAGATTGAATTTCTTCAAGCTCATTTTTTTGGAACACCTAGATTTAGGGGAAATTCGCCAGGAAGTTTGATTGGAATTATCAAGTAGTGTAAATTCACGAATAGGGCGATGATTGATCAAAAATACCGTGTCTATTTCCAAAATAAGTCTGGAATTTCCTCACTCTTCTCGTTCATAGAGCAACTTCGTTATAAAAAATGTTTTGCTCATTACTAACATATTGGATTCACGATTTGGAATGTTGAACATTGCAAATCAGACTTCAGATTCAACATGTTGGAGTTTTGGCATTCAAATAATCCAAAAACTATAAAATCGATCAAAGCCAAAATCTATAATCAGTCACAAGTTGAGATAAAACGCATTGATGGACATCAAATTCATCAAAATCGGATAACTTATCGTCGCATACTAAAATTGATCGCGCTATAGTAGAAATCAATCTGAAAATAGTTTTAGGTGATTCTCCAGGCCCAAAAAATTCGAACAGACAAACGGGAACTAAAAAATAATAAGAACAATAATAATAAACAACACCTAATGAAGAACGTTGACGAAAAACTCGAACAGACAAACGGGAAGTAAAAAAGAATAATAACAATAATAATAAACAACACCTATTTTGAATATTGCGATTTTAAGTTTGCGTCGTATGAAGTAATCACAAAAAATATTGTAAGTGATAGATCAATAATAGAATGGAGTAGGGGTATTCCAGCCATTATCGCCCAAGATTTGAATCGACATTTTTTAATTATTTTCATAATATTATACGATATGGGTCCATAGCACAGGAGCATTTGTGAATTTTTCCAAATTTTCAGTTTTAACCGGGTTTTTGTTATGAAATTCTCAAACTCCGATTAGAATATATCCTTTGATTCCCTCCAAACAAAACACAGGTATTCTACTAGGTGGGGGATTCAATCTTTCCATGACTTTATCTACAATCATAATTAAAAAATCGTTTTTTAGTACCTACAAATATTCGTGTTAGGCGTCAGAGTCTAGATGAGGGGTATCCCTGATTGAAAACATCGTACCCCTGGTGCAAAAACCTCTCGCCAAGTACACCCTGCAAAAAATGTCCACAAGAAACCGGAAAGCGGCGTATACATTTGTTATACATTTCGGATACATTCCGGAAATAGATTTTTCGGATTGAATACGTTTTTGTCGGGATCGTATCCGGCCAAAAAATGGCTATGCGGATTGAATATGGTTCTTTCGGAGTTTGTACTCGGACACCGAAATCCGTGAAATCGGCAATTCGTCCGTTTCATCCGCACTCTTTCCGGATGAAGAAAGGTGATCGAAATATATACTAATGTATTCGGTTTGGTTTCAGCAGCGGCAATCGTGGGTTTCGCCACGAATCAGATTGTGTCCGGAACCAAATTAAATCCGTTCTTTATACGGGTGTATCCGCAAGGATACCGGGAGGGCGATGTGCCGAAGGTGAGCTTACGTGGTTTTGAATACGGTTTCATCCGGTTTTCATCGGCAATCGATTCAATCCCCCCGTGATCCGGTTGTATCCGCAATTATTCCGGCAATACTTACGGAGAACAAGCGATTTCCAATTCGGCTGTATCCGGTTTCGATTCCAGAATCGATTTCATCCGGCTTCCGCTCGGTTATATCCGCAATTTTGCCGGAACAAAAACTTGCGTTCAAATTTCGTAAATAGTTGCGGATAGAATCGGACATCGGGCGGATTGCATCGATAAGAGAATCGAAACCAGATAAGGCCGGATTGAGAATTGCTCGTACCGCGTATACATTTCCGGCATAGTTGCGCATAAAATTGGATAGCGGGCGGATTCCATCGACTATAGAATCGAAACCGGATACGGCCGGATTGATAATTCCTTGAACGGCGTAAACGTTGGCGGGACAGTTGCGGATACAAACGGAAAGACTCGATTCTTGACCAACGGCAAGTGTTCGTTTCAGCAAAGTTGCGGATACAACTGGACAGCGGGCGCATTACTAAGATTATTGGACCGAAACCGGATACGGCCGGATTGATAATTCCTTGAACCGCGTATACATCGGCGGGATAGTTGCGGATACAAACGGATAGACTCGATTTTTTACCAACAGCAAGCGGTCGTGCCGGCAATGTTGTGGATACAACCGAAAAGCGGGCACATTACTGAATAGATTATAGAATCAAAATCGGACACGGACGCATTGAATCGATTATCCAATTCGGCCTCATCCACTTGCTATTCGATAATTAATTGTACTCGCCCGTGATCCGGTTATATCCGCAACTATTTCGGATAGAATTCAGATCGAAGTACAAGAGTTTCAGTTTTTTCAGGAAAGTAATTCCGGGTGAAATCCAGGCAAACCCGGATAAGACCCTCATAGTATTTCTTGGCTGAATGGAGTGCGGATAGAGACCGTTAGAAACCCAGTCAGGTCTATCCGGATTTAATCCGTTTACGCAATTCAGATTTTCGCCGCTCGGGGGCATCATTTTCTCGGGAGTGAAGTACCACGGCTGCGAAATAAGACCTCGCGGTGCTCGAGCCTAAGTATACCTGCCACCGAAGGTTACTGTGCGAATAACACGGTTTCTGGAAGTCGAGGCTTTTTTATTGCTCTATTGGTCGAGCTGAACCCAACGACCCCCCCCCCCCCCCCCCCCCCCCCCCCTTACCCACTCTCGGATAACACCGAGTATGTGTACGTATACAATCAGCTTCTCATTACCGGATACACTTGCGGATAAGACCGTATAGCACTTAAATCCTGAAATCCGTGCATCGTCCGTATCAAAGTGGATAGGATCTGGATAGAGCATCAGCCATGCACGCATGCGGGACCATATTCGAATCAATCTCGGATTGAGCCGCATACAATACGGGTACGCCATTTTTCACGGCTCTTTCGGATAGAAGGGGATGAACCCCGATTCGCGTGACCGCGCATTATTCGGATAATGCCGGATTCAGTTTCTTCAATTTTTTTGTTGGCAAATTCTAATAAAATTCCGAATTGGGCCGCAAACAGTTCGGGTTGGCCATTTTCCACCGCTTTTTCGGATAGAAACGGATGATCTCCGATTCGCGTGACCGGGTATTATTCGGATAAGGCCGGATACAGTTTGCTGAAAAATTTTTGAGCAAATTCGAATAGAATTCCCAATTGGGCCGCAAACAGTACGGGTTGGCCATTTTTCACCGCTTTTTCGGATAGAAACGGATCAGAAATTCCTATCGGACATTTTTTGCAGGGCATTAATGTGGTAATCACCCACAAAAGTATCTTAACCAATGAAAAAGTCTCTCTATAAAAATATTCGCGTACAAAATTGATTTTTTTTTGTAAGAAATGAAATTGGACGCTACTGCCAAGTACATGCCTGCCAAAGAAAAATCGTGATGAATTAATATGGACGAATAAATACGAAGATGAAAATTGAATTTGAAAGTTTAACTACAATTGCAGAAAGCTATGTTGACCGAAGAATTTATTGAAAAATAGAAATTTAAGCAGTGGTGGGTCTTTTTGGTGCACCCAGAGTGGTCGTTCGCAAAACTTATTATTACAAACCACACAACACACGATATCCGGTGGATGATCCTATGGGGGTCCAACAAATATCCAGGACATATGAAATATCCCTGCGATGTTTGGGATATCCAGA
>JAFFZH010015713.1:55283-65458 GCA_018420115.1 Euura saliciscinereae | reverse complement strand
CCAAGTGTAAATCATATCGAGGTCACGTGACTTTCATTTCACCTTAACAATATTAAAGACGATTTTCTGAATTTTTCGAAAATGATGATCATGATTTTTGTCTAATTTGTGATTTGGAGCGCGAAATTCGAAAAATAATACTCAGAATGTCGATTCCACAATGTTCTTAATCGTTTTTTTTTTTTCTAATAATTGTATATGGGGCATTCCATGTCGACCCCCGCTATTTCTCCCTACCCTGTAAAAAATGATTGTGAATTTACTTTACATTTACTACACGAAAGTCTGGTAAAATTAAAAATTTAGTAGGTATATAGAAAAGTGAATTCTTATGCACGCTCTTTGCATTTATGAAATTTTTTTTAATATTACCTATACTATACATTAATTCGTAGCAAAAATACCAATTTGTGAATTAATTTTACAAAACTGTGAAATAATTTCGTGACTTTTGTATGTGAATAAAACTTCCAACACATCGTTGAATGTTACAAAATCACTATTGATACCACAGGCCCACAAAAAAACAAAAAGTGTCTGAACTCGGCATGTACAACATGTTTTCTTACGTATTTTTCAGTGCTGAATCCGAATCTAAAGTCAAAATGGGGGGTCATCCGGGCCGATTTTCAGTAAATGGCTGTTGAACGTGAAAAAATAGTAATACCAGTTGGATGAGTTTTTCGAATTACAATCATCATAACTATACGTTTTCGGGGTCGCTGAATTCGAATCTGACATTCATATGACCCTAGAAGGTCCAAATCAAGGTCATTTCAAGGTCAAAATGAGAAAAAGAAACTGTTGAAGCACAGACAATCATCATATATCTATACATTTTTGGGGTAGCTGAATCCGAATCTGGGGTCAGAATGAAGTTTACTTCCTTCATTGTTCAAGCATAGACAATCATCATAACTATCCGTTTTTTGGGGTCGCTGAATGAAGTATACTTCATTCTGACCCCAGATTCGGATTCAGCTACCCCAAAAACGGATAGGTGTGATGATTGTCTGTGCTTGAACAGTTTTTTTTCTCATTTTGACCTTAAAATGACCTTGATTTTGACCTTCTAGGGTCAAACGAATGCCAGATTCGAATTCAGCGACCCCAAAAACGTATAGTTATGATGATTGTAATTCCAAAAACTGATCCAGCTGGTATTACTATTTTCTTACTTTCAACAGCCATTTACTGAAAATCGGCCCGGATGACCCCCCATTTTGACTTCAGATTCGGATTCAGCACTGAAAAATACGTAAGGAAACATGTTTTACATGCCGAGTTCAGACACTTTTCATTTTTTTGTGGGCCTGTGTACTCATTCGAAAACGTATGCGCCAAACAATAGGCAACCCGACATACGGCAGTGTATATCAGGCAACACGCACGGGGTCTATTCGGAATTTTCGGTAAGTTCCGTCCGCCTCCGTGTCACGTGTTTCGCAAAGCGTCGACTGCCCAAAATCTGTCAAACGTCGTCTGCGGTCTCGAACCTAACCTCAAGCTAATGTCACATTTGTTCATTATCGTGGGCGTATTTTCGTTGCGTTGATCGATAATGTCGTCTGCCCACTTGTCAGGTGGAAAATTGAACATCGGTCTCGTTCAAGAACAGGCAAGAAAACAGTTGCTCTGTCTGTTGGAGAAATGCGACGGTACAAAGGTACGCTAACACCGTAAAAACTGCAAAAGTCAATAGAAACAGAAATCAATTTATACTTATCACCTCCTCACAGGCCATCATTTGGGACCAATCCCTGGCAGGACCGATCGGTCTGGTAGCCAAGTACAATTTGCTCCAAGAACACGACGTGGTGAAAATGTTCCCGCTCTGCGGCGGGAGATTACAGCCCACCGACGTCGCTAACGTCATATTCATAACCAGGCCGCACCTCCATCTGATGGATTTGATCGCCGAGAACGTGCACGGGTCCGTAGTCGCTACGATCCGATGTATAAACGCGAAACTAATCCTTTTATTCGACCAGGGAGGAGGGAAACAGGCCCAAGAAAAAGTTTCACCTGTTCTTCGTCCCGCGAAAGAGTCTCCTCTGCGAGAAGAAGCTCCTCAATCGAGGAGTTTTCGGGAGTTTTACGTTGTTCGAAGAATTTGCCTGCGATCTATTTCCCTTCGACTCCGACCTGGTGTCGATGGAGCTCAGCGGAGCCTTCAAAGAATTCTACTTGGAGAATGATCCGACCTGCTTGTATCAGGTCGCTCAAGCCATACAGAGCCTGCAGAGACTCTATGGAAAAATTCCAAAAGTCACAGGGAGAGGACCGGCGGCTAACAAGGTCTGGGAATTGATGAAGCGGCTTCACAGAGAGGAGGAAGATGTCAAAGATTCCGTCCAACCGCCGCTCATCGAACATCTGCTGCTATTGGATAGATCCGT
Organism: Euura saliciscinereae; assembly: GCA_018420115.1. Classification (NCBI taxonomy): domain Eukaryota; kingdom Metazoa; phylum Arthropoda; class Insecta; order Hymenoptera; family Tenthredinidae; genus Euura; species Euura saliciscinereae. Next base: position 63,059 of record JAFFZH010015713.1, on the reverse strand, counting down.
CGATCTACTTTCTCCGCTGGTTACGCAGTTGACCTACGAGGGACTTATAGACGAGATATTCGGTATAAATAACAGTAAGTATTCGGGTAACACCCTTAAGGTGAAATTAAAGTCACGTGACCTCGATATGATTTACACTTGGAATTTTCAAACGCCATTTTCTCAGCCAAAACACATTCGATTGATGTGAAATTGATATCAGTGACGTATAAAAACTGAATGAAGCGCCTGCCAATCGTGGATTTTCGAATATCGAAAGACATAATCAGAATTTTGTGTAACAATATTGTTCCGTAACCCAAGGAGGTGCTGCCCCTCGTGGAGAGAGGCAGCACTTCCTTGGATCACGGAACAATACTGTTAAAAAACTGTTATTACGTCTCGATATTCGAAAATCCACGAGTGGCAGGCCGTTCATTCAGTTCTTCTACGTCACTGATATAAATTTCACATCAATCGAATGTGTTTTAGCTGAGAAAATAGCGTTTGAAAATTCCAAGTGTAAATCTTATATCGAGGTCACGTGACTTTCATTTCACCTTAACGTCGAATTACTGTCATTTTTTTCACCCTTTACAGTCACCGTTCAGCTGCCTGCGGAGAAATTTCACGATTCAGACGACTCGCCGACGGTGATGTCCCTCGATAAGAAGGAACAGATCATTTTGAACTCGGGAGAAGAACTCTTTGCGGAGATAAGGTACAAGGTTTGCAGACTGTTTCGGACGGAAAACTGACGAATGTCTTTTTTTATCAGAGATAAGAATTTCAACGGTGTTGGTCCGGTGCTGAGTCGGAAGGCGAAAGTTATATCGTCGCAATTCGACGAGCGGCACGGCGACAAAAGCGTACAAGAAATAAAACAGTTTGTTGCCAGACTGCCTCATATGCTGGCGACTAAGCAGTCGCTCGCTAGACGTAAGTGAACTATTTTTTGCTTGCAATATTCCAAATGAACATTTATCAGCACATAACGCTTTTTTCTATTTCAACAGACACGACGATAGCTGAAATGATCAAAGAAGTCACGGATTCGAACGCTTTTCTCGAGTGTTTGCAGACGGAACAAGAATTGCTGAATTGTATCGAAACTGACAAACCGAATTCTCACATCGAGGATATGATAGCGCAGCAACAACCGTTGGTCAAAGTATTGAGGCTCCTCTGCATCCAGTCGCTAACTAATTCTGGCCTCAAACCGAAGCTACTCGACTACTATAAAAGAGAGATAGTGCAGACCTACGGGTACCAACATTTGACCTCGTTGATCAATTTGGAAAAGGCTGGGCTTCTACGGCCGCAACAGCCTGTGCGACAATACGCTGTGCTCAGAAAAGCTCTGAGATTAACCGTCGAGGACGAGAGCGAAGTCGCTCCGAAAGATATCAGTTACGTTCATTCCGTCTATGCTCCGCTGAGCGTGAGGCTAGCCGAGCAATTGATACAGCCAACGGGATGGCAGGGATTGAACGATGTTTTGGGATTATTGCCCGGCCCTACGGTCAGCAGCAATTCTCAAAGCACGAATTCCGGCCCAGCGAGAAGTACGAAACGATAGATGGATGTTACTGGACACATTTGTCGGTCGTTGATGTGATCGCGTTGATTTTTTTTGTTACAGGAAATTCGATAACGAGCGAAGATTCGAATTCAGAGCCGGCTCGACTCGTCCTGGTCTTTTTTATCGGGGGTTGCACGTACGCGGAGATATCTGCGCTGCGATTTTTATCACAACAAGAAGACTGTGAGAAACGATTATGATTTTTTAGACTTGCTTAAATTGAATATCGCGTGTCTAATGACATAAGGTCGTAAGCGCCAAAAACACGATTTTGGTGGCAAAAGGTCGTATAATTTTTTTTTTCGCCATTCGCTCTAAAAATTATCAAAACGTATTAGATCAATTGAAATTACGAGATCGAAAAATGTAAATGCAAAAGGTCGTATGTTGGGTGAATACGTCATTCTTTCATTACAATTTTTGAGGAAAATAAGAACAAATGGTAAAAGCAGAAGGTCGTATCCGCCATTTTTTTTTTTTTATTTTTCATGATTTTTCCAAAAAGCTGTAAAAACCCGTGAAACGCAAAGAAAAATCGAAATCGACGACGTTTCGAGAAGTTCGATAAAAAAAATTCGTTGTTAAAAGCAGAAGGTCGTATCCGCCATTTTTTTTCAAGTTATTTTTCATGATTTTTCAAAAAGTCTCAAGAATACCTGAAACGCGAAGATAAATTGAAAAAACTACCGTTTCGAAAATTTCGATAAAAAATATTCGCAGATAAAACCAGAAGGTCGTATCCGCCATTTTTTTTCGTTTATTCGGCGGATACGACCTTCTGCAATTAATGGAAACCATTTTTTTTCTGCGAAGTTAGGTCTGAAAGGTCGTATCCACCGGTACATACGACCTTCTGCTTTTAATTGACCTAGTATTAAATTTCAACGTTTATGAACAAATTTTCGGGTCCTTATACGACCTTTTGCTGTTAAGAAAAGCAAAAAGTCGTATATTGGCGCTTACGACCTTATGTCATTAGACACGCGATATGTTTTTAATTGTGAAATTATGCTTGCAGCAAACGTAGAATTCGTTGTGGGGACAACGAAACTAATAAATGGAAATTCTTTCATAACATCTTTGATGGAAAATCTGGAGGATAACTGAATACAATAATTTTATTATTCAGGAAAAAAACTGTGATGCAACTACCTAATTACGATACTGCAGTACATGCAAATACACCTTCAGAAACATGATGTAATATTATTATAATAATTTTAAAGTCTGATCAGCCTACGAGATGAGCTACAGACAATTCTAGAATACAAATACACGTATCCTATCGATAAACTTTCTATACCAACGAGACGTCTTCGTTTATTCATCGTGATTAGAAACTTTGAAGTTTTGCTGTGTCTATAAATTAAGGAAAAGAGGCGAATTGCTTCTCAAATTGAAATTAAGTACTTTATGATAAGATAAAAATCGGAAACAAATCAATGATGATAAAGATGAAAAGAGTATTCATTTTGAATAATAATAATGCCCGAAAGTTATCAATAAATTGTTTGAACAAAACATTGTCCAACAAATTCCGTGGGAACGTTATTTTTTTTTCATCTCAAATGAATGTCCTAATTCTTCTGAACACATATGCATTTTTTAAGAATTTTGTCACTACTTTGAAATCTCCGTTTTCGAAAATTTGTAAAGGCTGTATTTACGAAACTATTTGTTCCACGCTCCTGAAACTTCGGAATTGTAATCTACATCGTTTTCACAAAAACATATCCAAAATTCAGATTTATTTTCCATTTTTCAAAATTTGGAAATTTTCGAAAACGGAAATTTCGAAATAGTGACAAAATTCTTAAAAAATTCGTGTGTATTCAGAAAAATCAGGGCATTCATTTGAGATGAAAAAAAAAATAAAGTTACCAGAAAATTTGTTAAACAATGTCTTGTCTAAACAATTTATCGATAACTTTTGGGCATTATTATTATTCAAAGTTAAGGAGGTTCCACAGCCCCTCGTTTGCGGGGCCAGGGGACAGGGAAAATATCTTCCTTACCGACCGTTCCTTTGACTATACGAAGTTGGTACTACTGCTACGCTCCGCGGTCGCGAAATATATACGTATAGACATAACCAACAAATCGAGTTAACGACACTAACCTCAAAAATGTATAAGTGGAAATGCCGGTTTATAACGAAAAAATCTTTGTTATCTGTTGTTACTATCATACGATAGTAAGCGTTTCGTATGGCAGAAACAATAAAAACAAGATTTCAACGAGTCTTTAGATATTTCTCCGGTTACCGCGTTTAAAGATGGCGCGCTAATGCTCCGAGGCTCTGAACCAGCACTGTTACCAACCTCATAACCTCACTCGCACGATCTGCGCTTTGCAACTTTCTATCGCTCGTTTATTAATGAAATGAACGGTGAGGTACTACTTTTTTTGGATATTATCAGCGTGAATATATTGATCTTCCATATTCTTTAACCTTTCACGGCTGTGTCATTCCAAACATACTTTTTTTTTAGCTTCAAAGGCGCGCTCCCATAAGAGCCCATGTTAAACTCAAAATGTTCATTAATGGTTTTCAGCCGAAATCCACGGACAAAAATTTTGAAAAAATTCACAAAATCTTCTTTTGATAAGAACAATCTCGTGTAAAAATTTCACGGTCCTCTCACATTTCCTATTTCTACTGCGGAAACTCCTTAAATTCGAGAATTTTGAAAGTATTTGAAAGTCGATAACGGAAGGTCTCGTCGTGACCGACGCTGGGGCGCTGTCCATCTGGTATTCGATTCGCCTACCAGCTAGCGCCACTCCGTATCAATAGACGGGCTGGTTCGGTGGAGGTAAAAAGGCGTCAAAAACTAGTGAAATTAATCGTGGATCTAGTCAAGTGCCGTCAGCGTCGTATTCGCGTATTGTTGCGATCGTGATTTAGGAACTGTATCGTGTGTGTATGTGATCAATTCAGGGCGTGTGCGGTATCCAGGTTGCTGGTACGGAACACAAGCCGCCAAGGAGATTGAAAAAAAAAATAATCGAATGCCTCGCGAAGCCGCCGACAAAGGTAATATGCGTTCGGGATCGTCGTTGGCCAGGAGGAACGACGTCTAAAGTATTTTGTATTGCGCGCATGCTTGCAGCACTGCCACTCGCCATTTTGAAGGTGAATACCTACTACTTTTGCGAGTGTGGTACACCACTGTCTCCGTCTCCCTCTATCCATCCGTCTCTATCTCTCTCTCTGACGCACTGACCAAAAATCTTATTCGACTCTGTGTTTGTGTTTAATTTTCCGCCAACTAAGGTTAGAGCCTCCGTTTCTCCGGTAGAAAGAGAGAGAGAGAGAGAAAAAAAAGAGAGAAGCTTCGTAGAATAATTAAACCCCATGTGAAGACGTCGGACTCCGAAGACCCAACCCTCCTTACACCCGCATTTCAATCTCCGGAATTCTCTGTTATCAATATCCCTATTCGTAAATCCGTTCGTCCACCTCGTCGTCTTCTCTGTGTACTTTCGATTCGTTTTACATCGCGACTGTACATGTACATCGCCTAATTGATACCCCAGTACCACTTGAAACGGTGTTCGTGCATGTTTCGTTAGTTTTCTCAAACTAAGTCGTTCTCGAGTAATGATCGTGTCTTGGCCAAGCCCCGTGGCCGTTCAGACGTCAGGATATGTGTCACATTCGCGCTAATGACGTCGACCGAGTCGATACACGATTGTTGTTAACGATAATCTCTCGACCCCAAACAACTCGCCAATTACTCGAAAGATTATTTATTGATGATTGTATTGAACATTTGGTGACGTTAATTGATAAGTTGTTCAGTCTGAGTCGTTTTTCACAAAAATTCTTATCATATGCTTGTTCCGAGGGGGTATCCACTTCAAAATTTGGTGTACCAACAATTTTACATTTCACAACCATTTCATAGAGTATTTCATGGGTATTTCATGGCATTCCATAAGTATTTCATGAGATAACTGTCTCAACCTCGGTTCCAGCTATTTCACGAGTGGGTACCCCCTCGGTTTATTCAAATAGAGATATTGAACCCCGCCGCACAAATAATTTATACGTTCTCCATCAGTTTCTTATCTTGTTTCGGATCAGAGTAGGCGATATCCGCAATACGACAAAGACGTAACGTTCTTGTAATTATATGTATACATTAATCGGTTCAGGAAAAATAATCTTCCTTGTGTCACTCTTCTACTTCTCATATCTCATATCTCGTAACGAGCCAGAGTCCCTTTCTGCTTGTTTCCAGATAAAATGATGGCTTGGAGAACAGACTGACAGAGATTTAACGAAGACTGTAGGGGCTAGGAAGAGGGGAAAGGATACGGCGATAGGCAGGTGGAAACTGTGGTGCAGGCCTCGGCCGCCGATACAGCACGTGTGCTACTATGCCGGCTTTTCCGAGGCCCGGTAGCCTGAAGGACCCAGAGATAGCCGAGCTCTTTGAGAAAAATGATCCGGAAAGGATATTCGAGGACCTCCGCGAGATCGGACACGGCAGTTTCGGAGCTGTTTATTACGCGCGATGTCTCGTCACCAGGGAGATCGTCGCCATCAAGAAGATGTCGTACCTGGGTAAACAGACCGTAGAGAAGTGGCAGGATATCCTCAAGGAGATTCGATTCCTCCGTCAGCTGAATCATCCCAATACCATAGAATACAAGGGATGCTATCTCAGGGATAATACCGCTTGGGTAAATATACCGACAACGCGAGAAATGTAGTTGTATCAATAATACCGTTGATTTCCCAGCTGGTCATGGAGTACTGTCTCGGCTCCGCGTCTGACATAATAGAAGTTCACAAAAGACCGTTGAAGGAGGACGAGATATCGGCCATATGCGAAGGCGTACTTCGCGGCTTGCATTACCTTCACTCGTTGGGTCGTATTCACAGAGATGTTAAAGCAGGAAATATTCTACTAACCGAAAACGGCACCGTGAAGCTGGCGGACTTTGGCTCCGCCAGCATCAAGTGTCCGGCTAACAGCTTTGTGGGGACTCCTTACTGGATGGCTCCGGAAGTTATTTTGGCCATGGACGAGGGACAGTACGACGGAAAAGTGGATGTCTGGTCATTAGGAATCACGTGTATCGAATTAGGTGCGTTTGAACGCTCACCGTTACGAATATTCGTCGCATCGTTACAACATCGTCTCTTTTTACAGCTGAGAGAAAACCACCTTACTTTAACATGAACGCTATGAGCGCGTTGTATCATATAGCTCAAAATGATACTCCGACTCTGAATTCGCCAGATTGGACGGATCTATTCCGTAACTTTGTAGAAGTATGCTTAACTAAAAATCCGACTGACAGACGTACTTCGGGCAAGTTGCTATCGGTGAGTGGTTCGAACGATAACTAGACAATGGGAATATGAAAATCGCGCGATTTTACTAAACTCAAATTCTTTACAGCATCAATTTGTGACGAGAACACGTTCTCCGCACGTCCTCATCGACCTGATTCAGAGAACAAAAGCCGCCGTGAGAGAATTGGACAATCTTAATTATCGAAAAATGAAGAAGATCCTGATGATCGACGCCTGTGAAACCGAAAGTACAGTCGGAGATGCCGATGGTATATTTTTAAAAGCATAATTGACGAAGTTTTGACGATCCATTGAGAAAATGATATTTTCTCACACCTGGTCGCAAAATGCTACTTTTCATACCTCTTGAACGGGCGGAAAACAGATCCTTTCGCCCTCGGGCGAAAACGTCTTTTTCCGCCCGCTAGAAGCGGGCGAAAGATACTTTTTCCCGCACTAGGGCGCAAAATCCTGTTTTCCGCCCGCTAGAAGCGGGGGAAAGAGACTTTTTCCTGCCCTAGAGCGCAAAATCCTGTTGAGACTTTTTCCTGCCCTAGAGCGCAAAATCCTGTTGAGACTTTTTCCTGCCCTAGGGCGCAAAATCCTGTTTTCCGCCCTCTAGAAGCGGGTGAAAGAGACTTTTTCCTGCCCTAGGACGCAAAATCCTGTTTTCCGCCCTCTAGAAGCGGGCGAAAGAGACTTTTTCCTGCCCTAGGACGCAAAATCCTGTTTTCCGCCTTCTAGAAGCGGGCGAAAGAGACTTTTTCCTGCCCTAGGGCGCAAAATCCTGAAAGACTTTTTCCTGCCCTAGGGCGCAAAATCCTGTTTTCCGCCCTCTAGAAGCGGGCGAAAGAGACTTTCCTGCCCTAGGACGCAAAATCCTGTTTTCCGCCCTCTAGAAGCG